>VXBQ01011146.1:1230857-1242125 GCA_013400175.1 Phainopepla nitens
GGGCTTGGAGCAGCCTGGGATAGTAGAAGGTGTCCCTGCCCATGGTGGAGGGTGGAAGGAGATGGCCTTTAAGGTTCCTTCTGACTCAAACCATTCTAGGATTCTATGATTCACTGCTTTTTCCGTGACTGAGCTCCAGTAAAGAGTGAGTGATGGCACTGCAGCTTTCCTTGTACCCTTTACTGTTTAGCTGCTTTTGGTGCACCTTTGGGCCCGAGCGCAGGTGTGATGAGGAGCGGCTGAGGTAGCTGGGAAAGGGCTCAGCCTGGCGGAAAGGAGGCTCCGGGAAAATTTCTGTCTCTGCACAACTCCCTGACAGGAGGGGACAGCCAGGTGGGACTCGGGCTCTGCTCCCAGGGAACGGGGACAGGAGGAGAGGAAACGACTCAAGCTGTCCCAAGGAAAGTTTAGATTGAATATTCGGACAAATTTCCTCACGGAAAGGGTTGCCCTGCTGCTCTGGGCAGTGGTGGAGTCCTCATTGCTGGAGGCATTTAAAAGCTATGTGAATGTGGCATTTGAGGACACGGTTTAGTAGTGGCCTTGGAAATGCTGGGCGAACAGTCGGATTCGGTGATTTCGGAGGGTTTTTCCCAAGTAAATGACTGTTGCCAGGACCGGGGGGTGAGAGGCAGCGGGCCCGGGCCTGTCCCCTCACGGAGCGCGGGCTGCGCGGGCCGCGGGGGGCCCCTGCCGGGGCCGACGGCTCACTGCACCCAGCCCCACCGCGGAGCCAGCTCCTTGTTCCCGGGAATTATTTCACAGAATGTTTGTTTGGGTTTAATTTAGTCTTTTCAACTGAAAAAATATTCGCTTCTTTTTCCCCCCAGTGTATTCAAGCACACGCTGTATGTATTTACCTGCATATACTGCTGGTTAAGCCCCCTCCATGAACACCTTGATCCCATGTTTTCCCATTTCCTTGCCCCAAAATGGATTGAAAAGCCACACATGGATAGGAAGCAGCACTAGGTCTCCAGGACCATTGTCTCCAATCTTCCTGCAGTCACTGACTTTCCAGGTTACTTGTTAAATTCGGCTTGTGCCCGCCTGTGTTTTTCTGCCGCAGTGAGGGCTTGGCAAGCCAGGGCCACTGACTGAGTGTGAAGCATTTGGATACTGTGGTGACAAGGACTATGTTTGTGCCCAGGGAATAAGGAATTTAGGGAGAGCTCTAGCCCTGCAAAGCAGATGTGTTGAAGAACACATCATATATGAATCTCTTTTAAGTGGCCCCAAAATTTACTGAAGATATTGCCAGTATCTCACTAGCAATCCAGGCCTCCCATGGGGACTGCTCCAAAGCGTGCCGAGCTTGGCTCACTCTCTGCTCCGTAAGTTAGCTGGGAATGACTTCCAGAGCCCTGCTGTGCTGCTTCTGCTCTTGCATTTGCAGGAATCACAGCAAGAATAAATCTTCCACCCAGGGCTACTAAACACAGTCTTAACCCCTTGGGAGGGGTCCGAGCTACCAGTCAAGGTGGGAGACCACAGGTGAGAAATATCAAAGCCTCGGAAAGCTCAGCTGTGGGGAAGAGCAGTTGTGGGGGTACACTGACAGAGGAGCAGCACCTCGTTTGAGTGCTACCTTGGGCTGTGGGTCCTATGGGCTTACATGGGTTTTGGCATCACAACAGCGACAATGATTTCAATGGAAGCAGGATGGGCTTTCTAAATCTGTAGTGTTCAAAGATTACAACTGATGTCTTAAATTCCAGAGAGTTGTAGATCTGCTTTTTCTGTTTTTTTTTTTTCTTTTAAATAATATGATATCTATGTTCAAAGTTTTTAGAGAATCCGGGATTTCCATTTCAATTTTCCCCTTTTTCCTGTAGGACTGATGCTGCTGTACATGCATAATGACACAGAAAGCCTAGAGGATAGTTTTACCATGCAGCTGACAGATGGCAAGCGCACAGTCCAAGGGACACTTTACATCTACATCATGCCAGTCAACGATGAAATCCCTCATCTTTCCAGGTTAGCTATCTTAGTGACATTCGATGCATAAAGGCTTACAAAGCAAAAAGAAAGAAAGAAATGCGAGGAACTCATCTCAACACCAGCATCTCCAAGCCCACCCACATTACAGAGGGGATCTGGCTTCCATTGCATGGGTTGTCCCTGAAAGCTTGTTCATAACAAGGCTGTCCATTCTGCTGCCTGGTACAGGACTGTGACAAGCCACACAATGCCATCCAGCAAAAACCATTCATGCAGAAAAAGCTGGTTTCTGGTCTCTGAGCAAAGGCTTGTTTATATTTAAGTTAGTGGCAAAACTCTGGTTGTCTTCAGTTAGGCAGAGTTGCTCTTTTTTCACACTCTGTGTCTCTCTCCCACTTTCTTTATTCCCTTCTGTATGTTTTCTCCATTCTCTTTAATCTATTTTTAACAGTGAATCTTGTTGGGAAGAATGTGGCATGGGTTGGGTTTTTTTTAATATTTAAGGTCCAAAGCCAGTTGAAGGCAGTGTTAATGCTCACGTTCCTTTCAAGAGAGCCAGAGTGCCATCTCTGGGAATAAAGCTTCAAAGAGGTGGAAGCTACATGGAGAGTAATACAAATTAATTGTCTCCCTTTGACAGCAGCGAAGTCCTTCTGACATCCTTTCACCATAAAATAGTTTATCATAAGGTTTTTGAGTGGTGTAGCAAGTCTAAACCCTGTCATGAGCATTTTTTTATTGATCTGCAGAAGAAAGAGGAAGAAACCTGGCATGTTTTAAGACTGGGATGCAGGTGAGGCGGTTTCACTCACTTCATGGCAGTAACACATGTTTTGCCCTAATTTAGGTTTCTACTCTTAAGAATTCACAAGTTGAAAAATAAAATAAATTATGTGGACCTCCTGAATCCTTCCAAAAATGCCAGAGCCTGTATGTAAAAAGAAGAATAAAATACTGGCTTTGCTTCTTGTGTTATGTAGACCCTTTAAAGACCTCCATGGGCTGTAGGGAAAGAAGCACCAGCAAGGCTAAAACTTCACTGAATGGTGATGGTACAACATTTTCTTGACTCACAAAAATAGTTTGTAGAGCTAAAAATAATTTCTATTCTTATGCCAAAAGAATATTTAGGACGTGCCAAACAAACCTTTTGCCTCAAATTTGTATCCAGGTCCAACTCTTCCCATCAGCAAGGTTTGAATCCCCATTTTCAGGGCACAAGAGACCTGTTGGATCATAAAATACCTGGTGAACTCTAGTTGTGAAAAAAGTATAAGCCTTCTTTTAGAGGCAGAAATCAGTGCACAATGAAATTTCATGTTACTCCACCTGAGTTCCAGGGGCCCCTTTTCTGGGTCCTTTTTGAAGGGAAAAGCAGAAAAATCCATTGTGGTTGCCCCTCTCTGGAGGGGAGCAGCAGCCCATGGCATGCACAGAGGGGCATCGAAGCTTGAAACAGCTTTGGCTTCTTTCCCAGAGAGTCATGTGTGTATTTTGAAAAATTTCATAGAAGTAGTAAACAAAGTGGAGTTATAAAATGGACACGTGTCCCTCCTTCCTACCAGCATTTTCTTAGGAGCTTGTGGATGAGGAGCCATCAAGCCCCTTTGCTGGGGAGAATGCTGCCAGCCTCCCCCTTTCCTCTCCAGCCAGGTCCTCTGCTTGCAAGACATGATCTGCAGCTGTGCCGTCTCCTTCATCCTGCTCTTTGCCTACTCCTTCAGACTGATTTGCTTATGCTTCATGTCTTTACCTCCTTTCCCCCATTTCTTCCAGTTTCCCTCTCTGAGGATGGTTCCTTGCTGCCATGTCTATTTTCACACATTGAAACGGCTTTCCTGGATCTGTATGTTCTCTCCTTCCTACTGCGAGCAACCCCATGGAGATATCCCTTATTTAGCCTTTTAATTTCCACATTGTTTCCTAGTCCATCAGAGGTGAGCTTCATATCTCAGATCTTGCTTATCTATTCCCAGTCCATGGATCAAATTAAGCCCTCTTGTAAGGGAAGGAAATGTGCCCATATTACCATTTTCCACCAAGCCATGGAGCTGGAAGTGCACTCTTCTTCTGCACAAAGCCATGAATCCAATTCTTAGTTTCATCAAAACCCATGAGGCTGAAGGGCAACATAAGAAAAAATCACATGTGCATACGTGGCAAAGCTTTCTGTCCCAATCCCACAGGAGCAGATTTGTTGAAATGTTTTTCAAAAATTCTATCTGCTCCATGCTAAGAGAAGCCTGTTCATGCTTAATAAATTGGAGAAATTGCTCACAAATACTTCATCCATATGAAAGTGCGAGCCCTGTACTGCTGCCAAGAGACGTGAGACCTGTGGTGTCGTGCCGAGTAAGTGATGGCCACACGAATTAGAAAAGCTTAGGTACAGATCCCTCGCTGCCACAGTTTTCCCCAAGATGTGAAAATATAACAGGGAAAATACTAAGCAGCATTCAGTCTTTCCAGCCAAATCTGCCTCTTTTGGACACAGTCATGGGCCGCGTACCAAGCGGTGTAGGAGAGACCAAAATAACATCTTTAAACAATCTGAGCTGCCTCTTCCAGCACTTTGAAATTAGAAGTAACTAAGAAATAAGGAGCCTCAGAAGGGGCTGCTCTGTCACCCTATGCTGGGTATTGTACCACCACACCAGTGCTGTTCCTGCTGCAGGTCGTGCAGAGAAGCCTGTGGCCTTTCTTGCAGCACATGCATGTATTTTAATTTTTTTTACCCAGATTTGTGATCTTAATTTTTTCCCAGCCTCTCTCCTTAGTAAGCTGCTTTTCTCATAGTGACCTTGAGAAATCTCTTAGTCCTCATGCTGAGGAGAAAGGATGGCATTGGAAATGTGGCTTTGAGTTTGGACAAGAGAGTGTATGAAGTAACTCCTGTGCAACACTGAGCTCAAGGAAGTCTGGCTCAAGTCAGTAAATCCCCCTCACTAAATGGGCAGTGACTGCTGCTGGTTTGTTTTTTCACCAGTGTCTCACTTCCTGTTTCTTTTTACTTTTTTTTTCTCCCCAGGAATATGGGATTAGAAGCTGAAGCAGCTTACAAAAAGCCATTTCCAGTACTGGGTCACAAGCAGACACCAAAGATGCTTCAGGGGATGAGCTCGACCAAACTGTCCCCATGTGCCCAGATCTGCAGCTGGAGGAAGCAGTAGCTGTAGGGATTTTATTCCTCCTTTTTGCTGTGGATGAGTGAAATCCCCAGCCAGCTCCTGCAGCAGTAGGCTTGTTCTGGAAATGGTTTAGTTCATGACTTGGCTTGGTTGTAGGGTAAGCAGTGAGACCAAACACAGGTTTTTATCTCACACTTTCTCCTGTGTTGAGGTGACTCTGGAAGGTCTCCTGCAGGATTTCTTTCTTGTTTCCTTCTTGTCTTTGCTTCAAGATGCCCATAGCCTCTGTCCCTATCCCACTTGGAGTAAACACAACACACCTATAGAACACCAGGGCAAGCAGGAAGGCATCCTCAGCCTCACCCTGCAGCATTCCAGCTGGGGAATAACTCGGAGAGAAAGCTTTGCCTCTTGGGCTTAGACCGTAGAAACTGTTTCTTGCTGCACATCTCCCTTCACCATCCCTCTCTGTAATGACACATTTTAGCTGACTTTTATATTGGTTCACTAAGCCACTGTGCTGTCTTCTTCCTTTTATAATTAAGCAACTTGAGAAATCCTTTGAGGTCAATAAATTCTGAGGAGGCTTACATAAAACAGAATATAAAGTGGAGAGCCCTGCCATCAGAAGCCAGTAAAAGTCAGTGACACCTCTGCAAATGGCATTATGTCATTGCCTAATATTAGTAAGAAACAGTAAGATTATGTTTTTTGTTCAGAGCTATAAAAAGTAATGAGTCTCACATAATCTACTGAAAGAAAGGGGTGGGGGGAGTGCATGAGAGGGGAGAAAGGTGACTGGAAAAGTGAACTTCCATTTTTTTGGGCATCCTGAGTGCATTAGTAAATCTAGCTCGTTACAGCAAATAGACTTTAATGTGCTTTGTCCTGTGAATTTAATTTCTTTTGTTTTGCTTTGCTTGCCAGGAACACACACACACACACAAAACCTTTCAGGAGTCAGGTGGTCTTGTTTCAGTAACTGCAATATAATAATCAGAAGCTGGAAAATATTACAAGGAAGCCAGAAAGGGACTCTTCATCAGGAACTTTGGGGATAAGAAAAGGAGTCATGGGTGAAAATTTAGGTTAGATATACAGAAAAAAATCTTCCCTCTGAGGAGATGAGGCACTGGGACACATTGCCCAGAGAAGCTGTGGATTCCCCATCCCTGGAATTATCAAGGCCAGGTTGAATGGGATTTGAAGCAAGCTGATCTAATGCAAGGTGACCCTCCCCATGGCAGGAGAGTTGAAACTAGATTAATTTAATGTCCAAAATTTATGTCCAAACCATTCTGTGATTCTGTGACTTCGGGGTGGATGAGGATGGTGTTATTCACCCTGGTTCATGGTACAGTACTGCGCGTGTCTTGGATGCTGCTGATCCCAGCTCGATGAAGCCCAGGGCATTATTCTCAGTCTTCACAAACAGGGTGAAATATTTACTTTCTCTCCATAGGAATGTCTGTGCCCAACCAACAGATCTGTGGAGTCATTCATTTCAGAAGAGGAAGGAAGTGACCCTCTGAGGGAGGCTTTGTGCTCCCAACCTGTGAATACACAGGTTGTGTGGGAGTTAAATACAAGCTGTGAGGGCTGGGGATGCAGCAGAGCATTGCCCTGCTGCAAGCCAGCAATTTGTGAGCAATAATCTCTAATAAGGACCAGGTTTTACAGGGAGGGCCAAGCAAGGGCTGGCTTTCATCCTGCTCAGGCCTGGTGAAGGTGGAAATCTTCAGAAGGGGCTGGGAAAGAGAGCCCTGTGGACTGTGCTCAATAAATACCAGTACTAAATCCCAGATTGGGCTGAGGGTGGGGAAATATTTTAGCAGTGATATTCTGCAACCAAAGGATAGGAAGGTTTTTTTTCACACACCATAGCTGTTCACTAATGCATGCATGAACTAACTGTCCTTTCTGTCAAGCGCCTTCATTAGTATTCTTTTTCTTTCTTTACTGGCGTTAGATTGAAAGAGAGATTATACCAAAAGTTGGCTGGCTATCAGTTGGTCCAATTTTGTGTGTTTTAAAATGTGTACTTTTTATAGGGCTAAAAATTGGTCCGGAGCCTCTGTGTAAGCAGCAGCTACTAGGGCTGGTGGGTGTTAGCTCTCTCTTTGGATCCCAAATTCATTCTTATGTGCTGTGGGATTAATTTCCAATATGTGCAAGTTCCTCAAACACCACTGAGTGTTTTCTGGAGCTCATGAGTGCTCATGAGTGGGGAATAGTGCAAGAGCCATCAGTGACTGTTAGTGTCAGGAAGCAAAATTATAGCAAAATAATCCATATTAATGCATGGAAAACCAATAGATGGCGGCAGCCCTAGGAGGTGCTTCAGCCAAGGGATTTATAAATCATAAAATTATTTAGGATGTAAAAGGACCTTTGAGATTATTGAGTCCAAACCTTGACTTGCCACCATCTTGTCAACTAAAGCATGGCGCTAACTACCACATCCCATCTTTTGTTGAATAGTTCTGGGTTGAAAAAGGTGCAGTTTTTAATGCAAAAAGCAATGTCTTGTTCACTTCTGCTCCTCCGTGCTCTAGTGACACCATGCCCCTGTTCTCCTAGGGGTGCTTCTGTCCTGTTTTTCCTGTGCATGTCTCAAGTGTTCCATCTCTGTGTATTCCCAAGAGATGGCTACTATTTCCTAACTTGCCTTCCTGACACCTCATAATTTTTCTTGCTTTGCCATGGGTAGCAAATACAAATGGTCAATAAAGGGTGACCTCCTTAGGGCCAAAAGAGGTGCTCTTGCCCTTTTCTCTTTTTCCTTTCTGAAATTTTATCTAAAAAGTGAGAACCTCTGGATTTACCCTGAGTAGAAAGGTATGGGAGTCACATAGCAGGTGCGTGTCGGCCCTGCACCTCTGATTGTGTCAGCAAGGGCTGCCAACCCTCCAGAAACCCTGCCTGGGCCACAGCATATGCATGGTGCATGGCTTTATAGCCCACACACCACTGATCCAAGGCTTTCTGGAGAGAGCCAGCGCTGCACAGTTGCTCTCCACATGTGTCACAGGTTTGGCACGTCTCCGAAGAGTTGGACCCTGCTCGTACGTGCTGCTCCGAACGCACCCGCTGCAGACAGCTGGGGAGCCCCCGCCAGCCAGATGGTCAAAAAGCTCCCTGCACCTGAATCCTTAAAAGCATTTGTTCTCCAAAAAATTGTTTGTTCTGCAAAAAGGGCTTAGCTGAGACATGGGCAGCTCTGGCTCTGTGTGGGGGGCTGGTGCATGAAACCACACCGCATCCCTTTGCCCATCCGCTGTGAGCGTTACCGTGTCACCTGGGGTGTGAAGCTGCTGCTTGTGGTGTCTAGACTTGTGATTACTGAAAATTAATTAAACTGAAGGAAATTAGGCTGGAAGGGGAGTAGGCTCCTGGGAGGGGAAAATGGAAGACAAAATAGGATACTGGTGTTAACCCTTTCCAGCTACTGCTATTAAATAGGAAGGGCTCATAAATACTCCTCAGGCCACTCAAATACATGCAGACAGAGGGCTGGTGTGATTTCAGGAGCTCTGCTCCTTACACATTCAGATCCTGTGCAGGCAGTGTCCATAACCCAGGTGGGATCAGCAAATCAGAAATGGACAGCCCATTCTCCCTCTGCCCACATCTTTTAAGTAAGTCACTTCATTGTTAGCCAGACCTGAAATAACTTGCAGATCAGCAGTAGGTTTGAAACGAGCTGGTGTGACAGTGGATAAGGTCAGGGGAACAGGGATGCTTGGATAGAATCCAACAATAAATCAGAGCTTTATGGGGACAAGACGGGAGGCTGGATGCGCAGCAGAGGGAGTGTTTGCCGGTGGACAGGTCTCCTCTTGCTTTTGCTTAGCCTCTTACCTGCTCTTCTGTCTCTTAAAGTCTCTCTTATATAGCTTTTCAGCACGGTATCCGAGTGCTTTGTGCCTTCCCCTTGGCACACAGCCACCGTCTGGCTAGCGAGCAAGTACAAACTGTAACACCTGGGTGTCAGCTATGAACATTAGGGTGTGCTACAATGGACCCATCTGTAGTACTTGGCACATGCTGGAGATTTTTATGTGTGGTTGGCTGAAAAGCAGGATCAGAGAGAGAGAGGAGGGAGAGCAAGGGAAGAGGGCTCCGCTGGGCACGCGGAGAACATCATTTTGGCAAAGGTGCCAGTAGGTTTCCATGGGCTTGTCTGCTTCTTCGCTCAGCTCATGCATTCAATAAAACTATCCAGGTTGTTTCAAAGAAAAGCAGGAGTAGATTTCCCCAAAGAACAAGCCTAGAAGCCTCGTTCTTTGTCTCTGGAGAACAAGTCTTATGCTATAACTAGATTTAATAAGAATACATTTAATAGTAATAGATATAATAAAACCCTGATTTAATAATACTTAGTTTTATTGTTCTTCCATGTGTATCGGGTGCTGTTGACTGACCCCCTGAGCACCACAGTGTTTCTAGCTGGGTTTGGAGGGAGAAGTGCTCTGGTTTTCAGGCTGTGCAGCTTTGACAATGTTGTGTCCTGGAATAAATTTAATTTGGGAGAGTATGGACAAGGACTGCCTTTTGTATTTCCACACAGGTATCTTAAGTCCAAAGAGTCCTGACAGTTTCCAATTTTATTCAATGAATGGAAAAAACATGTCCCCATCTGAAAATGTCTATGGATCCCTGAAAAATCCCAGGAAAGGTAGGAAATGAGTTTACAGCAGTAAAAGGAACCATAGCTTATTGCATCAGGTTCAGCTAAGTGAAAACTGCAGTGCACTGAAAGGAGAGGAAACATTTCTTTTTCCTCTTTATGTGGCACTGATGTGTTTTAAAATGCATAGGCAAAGTTTGTAGTTTATTTCCTCCAAAGGGGCCAAGTCCTCCTGGCATTCTTATGAACAAGCTCATTAGAATAAAATCCATTATGCGCATAACTAATGACACAAATTTACAAATCTGTTGACAATTATGACCACGTCCCTCATTGCATTTGCTTGTAGCTCACTGAAGTGACCAGGTGAAGGAGTTCAATCCAGAAGTTTTACAGCTCATGAGCTCCGAGTGCAGCCATGTGAGATTATTTCCCAACTGGATTACAAAGCTGTCATTAGGCAGGGCAACTTGGGAGGACCAGGGCACGAGACCGTAAACTGTCCTCGGGAGACTCAGAGTAATTTTGGAGGCAGGGTGAGATATTCCTGGCTGCAGAGACCATTATATTTTATATTTTCTTTTTAGCTGGGGAGGGGGGAAACGCATGCGCATGCACACAAACCGGGGCTGTTCCAAGTAGTGCCTGGCGTCCTCTGGAAATGAATAGAAATTAAATTGAGATGCTGGTATCCTCCGAGTGTTAAATATTTCCAAGTTCTTGCCAGGCGAGTATAATTTATTGAATGTAGGTTTTGTGAAATAGTGCTCCTGTCAGGGGGAGATTGGCACCAGAGAAATGAAGGCGGCTAATTCTCAGGGGGTCCTCCCTGGCAAAAACCCTCTATTGAGTCCTCATGCTACTTGTGCTCATAACTGCCGAAAAACCAGGAGTGCCATCTGCAAACTGTGATTCATAAACACTCTGTCAGTCTGCCATCTACCCTGACATCATAAAATAACAAGAAGCAGCATTGTAATAAAGAGAGGAGGTTTGCAGTCGACCAATTAAACGCATCTAATTTATTTCTGTTACAGCTGAGGCTTTATTTATTAGTAAACAGCTGCATTTGTTACACTTCCCCCCCACCCCCCTTTTTTTTTCCTCTTTAGCAGGAGTGTGCCAACTGGCACTTTTGATAATCCATTAATCCTAAATAATCATCTGGGTACTTCATGGTTGGTAGGGAAAAAAAATAGGAAAAAAAAAGGTTATTAAAAGTTAAAATGTAACCTTGCAAGGAGGCTGGAGAGCCCTTCTCTGCTGTGAGTTTGCATGAGTTATGGTAAGCTTAAGTTTGCAGGCCAAGTCCTACACTCAATTTACACCTGCGAGTAACTGGTGTGACAGCCAGCTGAAAGGGCTATAAATCCAGGAGCAGGATCTGGCCCTGGGCATATTTTTTTCTTTAGGACAGCCTGTTTGTGGTACAAGAGGAGCATTTTGCATGTTTGGTTTACTTGCCTCCTCATTTCTCGGTGCTAACTTGATTCTCAGCAAAGCTAAAAATCTGCTAATTGGTTGTCAAAGTCTAATTAGCTGATATTACCAAAAAAAAAAAAAAAA
>VXBQ01011146.1:1242161-1327016 GCA_013400175.1 Phainopepla nitens
TGCCTTTTATAATTGGAGCTGACCCCCACTCCCCCCTTCCCCTCCCCTTGAACCCCCTGGTGTGTGTTAATTGAGCTGCAGGACTTTTCAGTGTATTTTAATGCTCTCTCCTTTTCAGTGCTCTGGAAAGGTTTGCAGTTAATGAGACAATAATATGTATAATCAAGTAAAAATGCAGTAAAAAAATAGGTGAAACTGTATGGAATTGGGATGGTGTGTACATGTGTGGAGAGAGGAAGAGTTTCACCAGCCTCCCTAAAACTTCAAATGGTCAATAATGTCCTGTAGCTTTTATTTTTCCTTCCCAGGAATTTCCTTCCCCTTACAAGGGGGATTTTTTTTTTTTTTTCTGCTTGAGGATGTATTTAGTTAAGGGAAGAAAGCTGTATTGTGTGTAGTGGTCAAATGAACATGATGAGGACACTCAAGAAGCCAAATTAGGTGAAACATAGAGGGGAGACCTTATAGCTGTCTACAACTTCCTCTTGTGGGGAAACACAGGGGCAAGCACCGATCTCTTCTCTCTGGTGCCCAGTGACAGGACCTGAGGGCATGAAGCTGGGTCAGGGGGAGGTTTAGGCTGGATATTAGGAAAATATTTTTCACTCAGAGGGTGGTTGGGACTGGGATAGGCTCCCCAGAACAGTGGTCACAGCATCAAGCCTGCCAGAGCTCAAGAAACATTTAGACAATGCTCTCAGGCACATGGTGTGATCTTAGGGCTGTCCTGTGCGAGGCCAGGAGTTGGATGATGATGATCCTGGTGAGTCTCTTCCAGCTCAGAATATTCTATGATTGATCTCCACTATATTTCATTCTTTCTGCATGTGTGTTTACAGACATAAATACAAGATGTCCCCTTGTAGCCAGAAACCAAGCCTACCTTCAGGTCTGCATGGGCTCTTCTTCCCCTAAGATCCCAGAACATTCCAGTGGGGAGTTAAACACCGTGGAGAACTCCTGCCCTGCACTCCTGCCACGGCCACCTCTGTGGGAGCAGCGCGTGCCACGCTGTGCCTTGTTTTGGTCGCTTGATTTTAAAGCCTATCTCTTGTTTTATGTTAAAAAAACAATGTTCAAAAGAAGTCAGCACAGGTGGGTGCTCTATATATGGGTGCTCTTTTTCAATATGTATAACATTGAATTTACTTACTCAGTCATGTTTTCCTCTTTCTCCTCCTCCCATCTTCCTCCTCCACACCTGCTTTCAATCAGTCCCCTCTGCCCCGCCTGTCATCCTATCCTCTCTGCTGCTTTTACCACAAACCCACTGATGTTATATTTCAAGTCAAACTTTCAAGCCTACGACATTTAAGCAAGTGAATAAAAAAAAATCCGAGTGGCTTCACCAGCCTCGCAAGGCAGGGAGCTGGCATGGCCCCGAGGAGCACGCGGGGGATGCTGCTGACCGCTCAGGCTGCTGAGGTCGTGGAGTTTCACCCTTCCTAGCAGTTGGAGTCTGCTTTTTTTTTTATTTTTTCCTTTATATCTGAAAGTGCTTCGTGGCTTTTTTCCTAGAATCTATAAAAAAATGAACATATTAAGGCCAAATGCCACTGCTAGATGAACAGCTTCAGATGTACGTGTCTTGTTGTCATGCGTCACATAGGCTTAGAGGGCTTTGACCTGACCATGATGGGTATTGGGCTGAAAAAAGAAAGAAAGAAGAAAATCAGGCTACCCAGAAGACCAGACGAGCATTTATTTATTTCTTTGAATTATTGACATAAACTGGGGAATTTTTTAGTTATTTATAGCAGTCTTCCAGTACCTAAAGGGGCTACTGGAGAGCTGGACAGGGAATTTTGACAAAGGCATGGAGTGACAGCTTAAGGGGGAATGGCTTCAGACTAACAGAGAGCAGAGTTAGATATTAGGAAGAAATTCTTCCCCATGAGAGTGGTGAGGCCCTGGCTCAGGTTGCTCAAAGAAGCTGTAGATGACCCATTCCTGGAAGTGTCCAAGGCCAAGTTGGACAGGGCTTGGAGCAATCTGGGAGAGTGAAAGATGTCCTTGCCCATGGCAGAGGGCTGGGTCTTTAAAGTCCTTTCCAACCAAAAACATTCTAGGACTCTGAGATTATTTTAAATAATGTCTACTTGGTAGCCAAACTGTACTGGTTGGTGGCTGACATCCCAGTTTGGGTTTGTACTTGGATCACTGTGAGTTAAGAAAGGGCTTGAAAGCTTCATCCTTGAGCTCATAGTTAGGGACATAAGGAGCATGATTCTTCCGTCAATGTTAAGCAAGAGGAGTGTATAACTGGCTGGTCAAAGGACTCATTGGGAGGGTCTTCTCTATATCATGGGACTTGGGGCAAAAAGACTTTCAAGCTGCTGTGGGAAACTTGGCCCATTTTTCCACGTGGGCAAAGATAATTTGAATCACCTGCACTTGCCTATTTCACTGTTGCCTCTTTATTTTATCTTATTTGTTTGGATTTCTTGTAAAGAAAATGAGTCAGCATGAGCACTGCATCTAATCAGCCTGGGCTTGGCTGTGGACTTCTGTAACCCATGGGCAGATTGTAGAGCAGGTCAATGTCCTGCATTTCTGGCTGCTTCCTACAGTGTTGTCCTGTCCTTTGCCTTCTCAGGTCCTCCCTCTGCACTCCTTCTTGATCTCAGATTACTTTTGGAAACAGTCTGAAAAGGAGTCCCCATTCAGTGAGATTTCATACAAATTTCGGGTAGTTCAAAGGTGCAACCAAAAAGTAAAAAAACATGCAATTTCTTCTCCGACACAGCACAAACAATTTGTCTAAATGCTCCAAGACTGGTGAGTTCTGATAATGTTGCTTGTGCTGGTGAAGGGGTTGGTTATTTTCCTTTTTGTTGCTTTTTCTCAAACAGAATTACAAGTTTGGTTATATGAAGGTAAGCTAGCTAATTTTATTTATATTTTGAATGACTAAGATGTCTTAGACTAATTTTCTCAGATAACAGTCACTTCTTGAATGTGTCAAGTCTCAGCCACACTTTTCATTTGCCCTGCTATCTGCATGGGAGAAGTGGAGTTAAATGAGTTAATAGCAAAGATGAGTCATCAAATGGGGCCAAAAGCATGGAAATTGGTGCACATTTTGTTGTGGAAATAAAATTTTAAATCCCCTCAAGCCCTGACAACCACTATACTCAAATGTTGCTGGCAGCCTTCTCCACTTAATAAGGAACCTGTTGTTTTTAAAACTCAGTTGGCAACATAATAGACAAGAAACAGAAAAAAGCTCCCATGGAGCCCAGGCTAGAAATGCCACTATTGTATATTGTCATCAGCAGGTTGACTGACAGCAATGGAAACTGATTGACGTTATTCTCTTGCTCTTGCAACATCCTCTGATAAAAACTTGTCTCTGCTTCTGCCTTTGGCAGATCAACCCTTGTGCTGCCACTCTGATTTAGATGTGTTTTTAAAAACAAGTAGGGCTATGATAGAAAAGAATGAAGTGGATATGACGAGGTAAATCATTGCTACTCCTTTTTTGAGAAGATCAGTTCATCTTTCCAGCAACCTCAATTTTCTGGGGCTACTCCTTTGTACAAGTGAAAATTGCCCTGGCCCCTGGCCGATGCAGTGGAGCTCCTCATAAATAAACCTAATGGAGCCAGAACCTCTGTTGCTGAGGTTACAGCACCACTATCGGCTTAAAACACAGCGCTTGTGCTCAACGCTTAGTTCATTAACGCGTCCTGTCCATTGGCTCGTTTGGATCTATTAACATAATTGTTCTTTCTAAACAACTCGGTCATTCTCTCTTCCCAAACAGAAAATCAAAGCTGGCTTCAATATTTTGGACAAATCACACAGCCAGATAAAAACATGGGCTCCTCTATAAACTCAGCCATGCTGAGGTCAGATTAAAATCTTGTGATTCCATTTAGCATCAGCCTTTAAGTGAAACTCTCTGTAGGGCATATTTGAAAACAAACAAGGTAGCTCTGCAGCTTTTTCTGTTGTAAATGTCCTGTCTGCCTCTAAAACCTAAAGCAAAAATATTTTCCCAGCCTATTTGGATAACATTCTTCTCCTTGCCCTGAACAGAAGGGCTCACTTTTACCCTAGTCTCTCCTGGTCTGGGATGTAAAAAGGAATATTCCCCTTTTCAATTTCTCTCGTGTTGGTTTCCCCTTTTACTCATTTCATTTTTTTAGGTGACATTGTTCTACTCGCCAAACCTGTAACTTTAACAGAGGGTGACAGGGTGACCTTGACGACAGATGTTCCTGTGGCAACAGATGGCACTAGCAAACCCGAGAAGCTGCTGTATGCCGTCTCCCTGCCACCTGTGCATGGTCAGATTGAGCACATCAATTATCCCGGCGTGCCCATTTCCAGTTACAGCCAGTTGGATGTGGTGGCCCAGAAGGTCTCCGACGTCCACGACAACAGCCATGGGGCTGGTAAGGAGGCACTCAGGTGAGAACACCTCCCCTTTGCACACCAGTGTGCTGAAATCCCTCATCCGAGGAAGAGTTAAGTCTGCCTCTCCTTCTCTCCGTACCAGTTGGTGCAATATTTAATGACTGATGTGGTTGTGGGGAAGAGGCTGCTGCAAACACCAACATGGTGTAATTTTATCATTACAGCAATTACATACTTTATTAACTGTAATGGTGCAGTTGTATGGCCAAAGGCAATAGAGTCTCACAGGCTCAGGATTGTGGTGTAACCAGGTAGGCTTTCATACCAATTAGCAAGTGAAATCAAACGATTTAAGTACATATAAAGAATTTACCACGTTTCTCAAAGATGCCAGCGGTGGAAAAGCAAAAATTCCCCATCTGCGACTGTTGTTGCTTTCTGGGCAGTTCGTTCTCCTGAAGGGGAAAAAAAAATAATAATCATAACATTGTCTGAAATGATCAGGAGAACTTAATCCAGATGGTGGTGTCATTTCTAAGAAAAAGCATATGTTGGCCATTATGATACTTAAATATAATGGTTTTACATTCCTCTAGTGGGCACAAAAGGCACACAGCAGAGTTGGCGGGGTTTTTTAATCTTCTGAATGGTGGCAGTGGTGGTGGAGTGGTGGGAGATTTTATCTTCCAAATGGTGTGTTTCCCAGAAGACATGGCAAATTCAATTGAGGAGAGCCTGCTGTAAAAGCCATGCTCCTGTGGAATGTAAATTTGTGCCTTCCACCAACCAGTAACAGTGGAGAGGTTTAATTTACTGCCCCCTTCAGATGATCATCATTTTTTTATATTCTTCTGGCTTCTTCTTTTTTCTTCTTCTTCTTTAACATGTTTTTCTTTCTGATTTGCTTTAAAAGTTATTTACACTCCCTTTGCAGCAAAGTGGGCACTATAACTAATTTTATTCTTACCATGATTAACTATGAATAATTTCCTAAGAAATGAGTCAAATTAACAAGGGGAAGAAGGAATCAATAAATCATGAAAGCAGCCTATTTCTAAGTGGGGTTAAAACCCCCATTAAATAAATCACAGACTCTAAATGATGACCCACTTGGATATGAGGGGGGGAAAAAAATGTCCATTTAAATTGCAGTGAAAGGAAAAAGGAAAGTGAGGGCCAACATCTGTGGCCCCCACACACTGCACAAGGAGGGGGGCACAGGAGAGGGAAGGAGCCCTAGGGAAGTACCCTGGGACAAAGAAGAGATGTTGCTTCCCTGTGATGGTTGCCACAGACCAGCTGTGGGGAGGCAGCCAAGCAGGGATCAGAAAAGCTCTGATTTTTGGATGTTTAGGCAGAAATGTTGTTAAATAGCACCTTCTGCCTCCATCCCTGCTCTGCGCGGCAGCTCAGGAATGCAGGGGCTGACCCAGCCTTGCTCAAAATATCTCAAATATTTTCACTCCACTTTGATATTTTATTTTTTTCATTTGTCTTCATAGGGTTAGTGACAATTTAAGCTACTTGGAGACCATTCCAGCACCAGGCCCATTGTGCTTCTTAGCTGGTTTATGTTACATCCTTTAATCTTGCATTAAGGATCACACTTTGCCTGGTGTCATGTTGAGTGCAGTAATGTAACCTAGGGCTAGATTTCCATCTTTCTCGTTCATTGAGACTTAGAAATTTGAATTTTATACAAGGAATGCCATCACTTTTGCAGAAGAGCAGCTCATCCATCTTCACACCAATATGTTAGGACATCTTCAAACAGTAGAAATTGGGCAGACTTTCCTCCTTGAGTTTTCTATGGGAAAGAAGGGGTCAAAATGCTTATTCCTTAGTTAAAAGGAAAAAAATAAGAAAAGAAGGGAGAAGCAATTCTGCTTGTAACCTCCCGTTTGCAATTCTTTTTATGATCTTCTCTCCTCCCTGAACACATTATGAAATGGCCCCAGCTCCCTGCTCACTGGGAAGGGGTACCTATTGCCTTGTGTTATGGGCTGGTTTGTCAGCTGGTTTAAATCAGGATATCTCCATTTGCTGAAATGATGCCATAGCCATTTAAACTGTGGCTTATAAAGTTAGTTCATAAAGTTGCTGAGAGAGTCTCTTTCCTAATGTACTTTGTGGTCATGGGAGCTCATCTCTTTTTTTTGTGGCACTGGGGAATATTCCACTGATTCAAGCTGATGTTGTGGCTCAGAACTTGTTTGTCCTCTCTCTCTTTTGCCCACCTGGCTGCCCACCAAACCAGGATTTGGTTTGGGTCTTTTGGCAAAGCTGTGCATGGGACCACAGGGCCCCAAGGTACAGCAGTCTCTCCCTGTTCACAACATCCCAAATCACAGGGCTTCCACCAAAAGTCAATGTGAACCAGGGAAGCCTCATGCCCTCATCCCTCCCTCTGAGCTGGCACTGAACCAGGGGAAGCACACAAACATCTTCATCGCAGTGTCCTCCATGGTGGTCTCAGTGGGTGAATCATGCTTATCCAGTGCTTCTGCACTGGTTTTAATCTTGGTCTTGTTCTTTAATAATAAATGCTGCTAAACAGAGTAGTGCTTACAGAGTAACCAGGAATGAAGTCTGGTTTTTTGAATAAACACAGCCCAGTGTGTCCCCAGGGCAGAGGGACACATGTGGGGAGGACAGGACCCATGCAACGGCCATGGAGTGTATCTCCATTTCCTGCTGCTTGTGGGAGCAGAGAGCTGGGGGCATGGGCAATGGGCAGAGAGCAGAGGAGCAGCAGCAGGACCAAGGAATGGATTGTGAACTGTAGAACTTGAGTGGATGGGCCAGTTGTCCCTGCAGGGTGCCATGTCTGCCTCTTTACCTCTTCACAATTCCTTCCAAAAAATGGATTTTATGGGCAGGTAGGGGACTGCATAGCCCAAGGGTGTCAGTGGCCAAGCTGTGTCCGAGGATCATGCAACCTTGGCCTCCCTCAGATATGAGGGAGATGCCTGTGAAAAGGAGGATGTAAGATGAAGCCAAAGGAGAGGGGACCCGCTGGCTGCCTCCACCGCAGGAGAGTACAGTGGGTCCAACAGCTCTGCAGGAAGACTGGGATTCAGGAAAAGAGATGGGGGACTTTTCTTACAGACATGAAGGAGTTAAAACACAGGGATTAAAAAAAAAAAAATCCTTTAAAAAAACCCCCACACTCACACACACTCACACACTCACACACTCACACACTCTCACAAAACCCTGCACCCTAAATTAATTTCTGCTGGTAATCTATATCGGGTTAAATAACGCCTCATTATTCTGCAACACAGCTGAGGCTTCTCAAAATGTTTATCTTGTTTTGTAACTGGTACCTTCTGGCATATTCCAGTGCCAACTCTCCTAGCTCTTGCTATATTTCATTCTCACTATTTTTGGAATGGAGCTGCTGGTTCCAGGTGATTTAATAAATTGCTTTTTTTTGTGTTCCTTTTAACTTACCCATCTGCTCAACACATGCGTAACTTGCAATCTGTCGGCAGTTTGCAGAAAGACAAACTGTCAGAGCTGCATGCATTTGACAACTTTGTTCCCAATTAGATTAGTGGTAATTTTAACAGATTTCAGGGCAATTGAAAAAAGGGATGACATGTTATTAAAGCATCAATTTTGACAGACCCAAGCACATACAATTTCAGTGTAAATTATTTTAAATGCTTTAATTAAAGCTATGAAAGATTTACCCTTTTAAGCGGTAAGTGATTGCAAGACAAATATAAAGGAAAAGTGGATAACAGAGTTTCCTAAATGGTTTATGCTGCGCATGGCAGTCCACAAGTCACCACCACCATAATCTATGACTGTAATGTTGGAGGCATAGTTAATTATTCATAGCCTCATCTCTGGAGCAGACATGATTAAGAACATGAGGAGCATTCAGAGATCCAAGCAGTACCTATGAAACCAGAGTTCAAGCCCCTCTTAGATCAGATGCCATTAGGAAAGAGTTTAGGGGTATCTAAATGGTGGATATTGGTGAAGGTGGTTGATATTTTTGTAAATGCACTTTCATTTTTGTCCCAGTTCTGCTTTAGTTTAGCTGGCCAAAGCCCAGTGGTCAGGGTGATTTGAGACTTAGAGCAATTGGGAATTTTCTATACTTGAAGACACTTTACAGGCTGTACAAGTCCTGTAAAAAAAGAGAGAAGAAAAAAATACATCATTTATTATTTAAACAGCATACAGCACTCTAAATTCGTCACTCCAGGAGCACTCTGCCACATGTGTAGCCCATTTAACCATTTAAATGATTTTGTGAATTATGGCCCCCTTCCTGCATCCTTTGTTCAGTCAAGGCTGACCTTGGCTTCATGGTGAGAGGAATGGACTTGGCCCCTGTTTCCCAGCCCTTGAGTCCCAGCTGGAGGATCTTTGGCCTCCCTGCACTCACACCTTCATTGTACAGGGAAATGTTGCTCTGACTTGGAGCCAAAACCTTCCAGGATGGTCATTCCAAGGGTTTAGTTTATTTTCTGTGTGGTGTAAACCTGTCTCATTTTCAGACTGTTAAGCATGAATATTGCCTTCCCGTGTAAACTGTTGGTCCCACAACCTGCACTGAAAGTTTATTTCCTTTTTAATTCAGGGTTTGTAGGGCTTCCTGTTGCTATTTAGAGTAAAAAGCAACAAACACACTGTCTCCACCCTTCCCTGTTTCTTAAGACCAAGCTTGCATACATCTGGTTTGGGTCTTTCTTGTTTTCTTTGGAGTTGGGTGTGGCTTGATATGACTTTCAGAAAAGCTTAAAAGTTTTTCGTTGGAAGTTGCTAACCGGAAGTGTTGTAGTACCAAAATGCAATGGAAGGGAGAGAAGTTTCTCTAGTGAGCACTGCAAGAAGCTGGTCAGAGCACAAGATTTCTTGCTCTTTCCAGTAGTTTGGATGCTGGAATATGGAGTGGTTTGTAATTGGCACAAGAAGTCCAGCAAATAGGACAAAATCCTGGTGGAAGTGTCTCACCACCTTTGGGGCTGTTTTTAATTTTGGTACACATAGTGCCAGTCTGTTCTCTGCTTTGCCGGTCTGTGAACCAAACTTTGAAGAATTTCACAGTTGGGACAGCTCCTAAATCCTCTCAAATCCTTTCCTCTAGTCCTCTTCTCAGCTGGTGTGAATCAGCAAGGCTCTGTTTAATCCAATTAACCTACTCAAATGTGCACTGGTTTAAGATCCACCTCATGAGTCAGTTGATGAGCACTGGCTTCTTGGGATGTTTGAGTTTGACACAGAAAATCTCCTTCCTTCTTAAAAAGGGAAGGAGACAATGCATCAGCAATCAGAGTGAAAACACAAGATTCTCCTTGTCATCCCCCAAATCTGTGAATCTGTAATGTTTGAAGGCCACCAAGAAGATGGAGCCAAGTGATGGATATGGAGCAGTGATGGCAACTGGAGCAGATTGTTTCAATGCTAATATCAGACTACTCATACTCACACATATCCAAGTGTCTGCACTGAACAATGGCATGGGAGTCCTGCCCAGACGCCCTTCACCTGGCACAGGCCCTCAAAACCCCTTTTGTTTATATTTTCTCCTTGCCCTGGTATAGCCATTTGTATATGAGAGACACTGTTATACACTGGGGCCACTTTGATTGGATGAAACACTCCATTGGCACGAGGGATGCAGTAGGATAATTGGAAGCTTTTATTCCATCGGTACTAAATCAATTGAGGTTTTCTTTTCAGCAGATCAAGAAAAGAAGCCAGTAGGACCTGTAATGCAGTGGGACCTCTGTACAGTGGTCATCTGATATAACACTAAATATTATTGAATGACAAGAATAGGATGCTGAGACTGATGCAGAAGATTGGATCTTGTGGTCTTCTCCTTGCTCATTAGCACTTCTCCTTCTGAAGGAACTCTAATCATTTTGGGTCAAAGCAACATATGCTGGACATTGGAGAGATGTCATCTTCTATATGGATTAGAGTTGTGATAGGGCCACAAAGAGCTAGAAGTCTGAAAAATATTCTAATTTTTAGTAAACTTACCTGAAGATTGTGGGCCAGTTAGAGTTTCAGAGTCACTGGTGAAGGTGTTTCCTGTAAACTAAGCAGAGTCATAAAATTGCTTATTTAATCAAATCACATACAAAGCAAAGCAAAATCCCATGCTTGCAGGCATATCAAGCTTTTCTGCCCCATCTATTTTATAATGTTTTGCAATTAACAGGCCAGTGCTCATCAGCTGATAAATAATTAACAGCTGTTGTTTCTTCTAGGGCATGACGTAAAAGGCTTACATGGGACAAAAAGTAGCTGGAGTTGTTGGCCAAAACTCTGACCAGTTGCCACTGAACAAAAGCAACTTCCTCTGAAAAATGGCACTTCCTCTTTAAGAGTTTGCCAAACTTACTAGGAAAAAAGTATTCCCCTCCTCTTTGTATCAGCCAGGTGTTGGAAATCTAAGGTGAAGACTTCTCTTTTTTATTGACATTATTCAGGCAAATCAAGAACTGACATGTAAACACAAGGGTGTTATTTATGAGTCACCTACATCTTGCTAATATCCATAGTTTTCCTGACATTACAAGATTGTTTGATTTTTGCTCAAACTCTTTAGATCTGGGAGGAGAGAGATCTGAATGTGATGAGATGTAACCAGCCCTATTAGCTTTAAACAACTGTAGCAGTCTAGTTGTTATTCATCTGAAATAACTAAAAATTGACTTACTGTAGATTCTGGTTACAATGAGAAATGCAGAAAACAAATCATTTGGGAACTCCCTTTGATGGCATCTTGCTGAGTGTCTCAGCAGCCTGCAACTCAGTTATTTGCTTACTTGTATCTGTTTTGAGTGAGGGGAGGGTCTGTGTGAGCCAGGAACATCAGGAAGAGGAATACCTGCAACTGAATCCATGCTGGAGGAGAGCTCGGTGCCTTCCTCCAGAGCTTTTCTGATTTATTTATTTTTATACTACATATTCATCAAGCAATTACAAGTATTCTTGGCTGGGAGAGGGGGATGACTCCTGTTTACAGCACACACAATCATCTATGATTAAGCAAGTTTATACCATGCTCATGCAAAAGTTCAGTCTCCCACTTAGATAAGCTTTACACCTGCTGTAAAGGTTTCCACTGTAACAGGGAAGCATGTTTCTTGTCCATGATTTTTTTCTAATAGTTTCACATAGTTTTTCATATATCCTAACTTCAGTCCAAGGAGAATCAGAAAGAAAAGATTTAAAAACTTGAACATGTCTCCAAATTAAAATTGTGAAGCTATTGTAGACAGTTGAGGATAGCTGTGATGTATTTGTGGCAGAGAGTGTCACTGAAGAGGTTTTCTGTAACATTTTGTACTGTTTGGAGTTTCCTAAGTGTTGCAGGCTTCATGCCCAGGTATATCGGTTTGCTGTAATACAGCCAAGTGACCAAGGTGTGAAAAACTAAGGCCAGGTCAGTATCTGCCAGGATGGGATGCAGTCTCCCAGCCAACTGGGGATGGTTGGAAGTGATAATTGCTGCTATGAGAGAGCTGAATGTACTTGTGGATTCTACTCCTTTNAAGCTCAAACGTGGATGCATGCTTTGGACACCTACTCCAAGTTCTCTCCTCTGCATACTGACATCTCCTGTCTGCTTGAGTTCAACTTCTCCTACCTGTGGTGAACCTCTCAGGATGTCTTGACTCAGCATTGGAACCTCATCCTGGTACTGGCATGATTGCTTATGGTGAAAAATAGAGATGTTTGTTTTCTGTGCCTTGCCAGCACTGAGACCACTTACCCCCAGCTGTATATAAATATTCAAAGAGATGGAGATACATCTTGGCTGATTTTATGCCCCAGGGTGAAGACATAGGCTCAGAATTTGTTCTGGACCCGCTTCTAGCAGGGGAGATGGCAATGCCAATCTAAGTGACTTTGTGTAAATACAGAGAGCATGGATGGATGGGAGTGAATCATCTTCTTCTCCATGGATGGGATGAGACCTCTGGTTGGTGGCAGCAGAACCATTCCAGTGGGACTGGTGTGAGTCCAGTTTGTGCTAGGCTGGACTACAGGTCATAGCAAAACAAATGTTCAGCTTCCCAGCTAGAGCAGTCCAACTATCCTGATCTGACATCAGATTTGTTTATTTATATATAATAGAGGGAAATTCTTTAGAAGAGTTTGTTCAAAGGAGCAAAGAAAGACTTTGCTGTATTCCACGGGGACTGTTTGGTTCAAGAGGAGTACAAGTTTTCTGGGATTCTGCCTCTAAACCATGGTGCTAAAACCAGGATCGTTGGTGGTTTCTGTTGACTGCTTATGTCTTATAAATTCTGGACAAACCACTACAGTATTGTGACCATAACTGTGTTGCAGTGGTTGCATTTCCCTCAAAATTATCGGGAAGGCTGAACATGTTGTCAAGAGTGGCTTAGACCAGAAATTACTTGAGATCCTTAGCTAGGGGTGGCCTGTGTGTGAACAAAAAATCTGTAAGGTTTTTTCCTCTCATTTCTTTTTGGTAGCAGCTTGGTTTTTATTCTTTCCCACGCTTTATCTTTTGGGCTTTCCTGAAATCAATCAGATTGTGCATCGTCCTGCAAGAGCAGGACTCTGTCTTTTAGGAAAGATGGATTTTTAAATTGGGATAGCTCTCTCCACCCCACTGTGATGGAGAAAGCCTACTGGTAATGGGATCCCACTGCTCTCCCCAGATGTTCCTAAGCCTCCAGGTACATAAGCAAGGCCTCCACCTCACCCAGCAAAGGAAGCCCTGTGCCTTTAAATGCCTTCCCCATGGCGGCTGCACACTTTTCTGCTTATTCTGAACTGACAGGTCTAACATGTCATTTGCCTGATCACCGGAGAGAGGCACCTCTGGCAAAAGTTCAGAAGTCAGTGTTTTGGAAAGATTGGTTTGACCAGCTCTGAAGCAGAGCAAATCCCAGACCAAAGGCAGTCAGATCTTCAACGACGTTTAACCGCTGTGCTGCTGTAGCTTGCTGACATCCTTTTAACCTGGAGAGGAGTGTTCAGCACACTTAAGCCTTCGATTTTATTTATTGTTTCTTTTCTGCTTTGTTGGCAGGGGGAACTTGGGGTGAAGACAGGATGTTTTGACTTAATTCTAGTTAATTAATTAGCTTGCATCTTGTTCTGGCCCAAGACTACAGGACAGGCAGCAATTTTTGATCTTGCCTTGGTATCTAGACTTCTATAATATATAGTGTTGCAGTAAGGATATATATTCCCTTATTGCTTCTGCAGGGCTTGTTACTGAAATGATCTTAAGATTCACTGCATCTCGTTTTGTAAAATTGCCAGGTCACAAACTTCTTGTCCTCCCTTGATATTTACATTGAAGGGTAACAATTTCTTAAAAACAAGCAAACAAACAAGAGCATGTAAACAGTTAATAGCAAGTGGTGCCCAAATTACATATTTCTTAAACTCGTGGCCTACTTTGCTAATCAGATGTCATAAGATGTCAGATGGGGACCCATCACTGAAGAATTGTAGAATGCAGCCAGTGAAGCAACTAATTAGTTGGGCAGTGGCATGGAGGTGTGTATCCCCAAGGAGCTGAAATGATCAGAGCAGGTGAAGAAAGTTTGGGCAGATTGGTATCTCTGTGATACAAAACCCAGCACTTGGCTGAATTCACAGGGATGTTGAGGGCATGGGCACCACGGGTCCTCCTTGGGGATGTGCATGGTGGGACTGCAGCACTGCTGCTTCCAGAGAGAAAGGCAAGTCAGCTGAACGCTTGGAGGAGCATAACCTGAGATGTGCAGGGATTAGAATAGTTGAGCAGTTTCTGGTTTCATTCAGGAGAGCTGTAGCTCTCTGGCTTATTTGCCAACTCATTCCCAAAGCCTTTGCTTCCCAGTCACTGTGGGAGTCAGCATTGGTCATTCCCTGTGGGCACCAGACAGGCCTCCCTTCACAGGCAGGTGATGGAGATTGAGCCTCCAGAGCAGAGGAACCATTGCCTCCTGATGTAGCTGGGGGCTAATTGTTTTAAAAGTGTTGTGTGAGTTTCTTCCCTTTTCCCTTCATCCCGCCCCAATGCAGGTGCACCCCTGCTGCACTCATGGAATTCTGTCTCCCTATTCAAACTCCACAGCTGCAGCAGTGGAACAAATCCTCTCCAAAACTCCTCCAAAGGATGAGCCCCACTCTGCAGGATCTGGGTGTGTGTCAGTGTGGGACACCAGGAGCCCCTCACATCACCAATCACTCGCTTTCTCAGCAAAAATGAGGATTTCAGTTCCAGCCTCTTCTCTTAGGATAAGGTCAAACCCAGGTATTTTATTTGGGATCTTTAGTGCAACAAGTCCTCTTGAAGGAGAAAATCTTCTTTTTGGTGCTTTGATTTTCAAAATGTCATTGCACACTGCAAAAAGAGTCACACAAGATTGATGTATTAAGTATTAGTAATATTTAGCTGTCTTGCTGTACAGATTAAGGACAGCCATGTCACAGGAATTATCAGGAGGTCACTTCGGAGCCTTGCTCTTGCAAGGGCTTTATTCAGTGCAGTAGACTGCTACCAAATGTGACAATCCAGTGCTCAGACTGGACCCACAGTTTCAGGACTGACCAAACCCAGGGGAAAGGATGCTGTTGGGGGACAATATGATCATGTCACCAAAGCTGGCAGACAGACCTGGAGGATGCCTTGCACAGGTAGTGTGGACCACATGCCCTGGCAGAGCTACTCTCAGCAAGCCCACACAAATGCTGTCTGGAGCTGTAAAAGTAAAAAGACACCAGTTCCTTCCATCCTGTTGAATTCAGGCAAGGTACTTACTTGAGGGACAGATTCTTGGTTCCAAAAAAGCTGCTTTGACCTTTGAGCTGCCAAATTCCTTCCCCCATTACCTCCCATCTTTCTTTCTAGTGTTGTACAGCTACTCTGAGTCATTGTTTATCTAATTTAATTAACATTTGCTAGTGCCTGCAACCTAAAACACTGTCTTAAAACATTTGCTTGAAAAGCTTCCTTGTCCCAGAGCTGTCATTTTTAACATGATGGATAATGGATAGAAATAATTATCCTGAACAAGGTTAGACAGCTTAAATGATTTGAGTTTCAAGGAATTAGTAAGCTTAGCTAAACATCTTATTTTTCAAGACACATTAATAATGAAAACACAGCAATGTCCATAATGTACTGTAAAATCTGTACTCTGCTAAAATTTTTGTAATCTCTCACAGATTCAACACCTTCATCCAGGAAGGTTTAAATCAGTACATCATTTCATACATGGAATCACAGAATATCCTGATTTGGAAGGTGCCCACAAGGATCATCAAGTCCAAGTCCTGGCCCTACACAGGACATCCCCGAGAATCACACCATCTGTCACCATGTGCATCATCAACTCCTGCATTGAAAGGACTTTTGAACCCCAGATAAGATGCTTCCAGGCCTGTGAGTGCTGGTGTCCAGCTCAGTTGGTCCAAGTGGGAGGGCAATGCATGCCTGGGTTGTTGGAGGACCTGGATCCATAGAAAGTCAGTGCTACATCTGCAGCCCCCAGAACAGCCCTGGAGCAGGCCAGAAGAAATCAGAAGGCAGAGACTTGGTGCAAACAGAGTGAGCTATTTCAGTGTTACAAAGGTATAAAGGAGAGTGGAATTGGGCTCACTGCCTCTGTATTCTTTCCCTAGTCCATAATTTTGGAGAAAATAAAAGTTTTCAATTAATCATTGACCTTTAGCTTTGAAGAAAAACAGAACTTTGGCGTTGAAACTGCCAAAAAATAAGAGTAACAATTTGCAATTGCCTAATTTCCCTCCTAGAAATCCAGGTGCAGCCAGGCCTCTGCGGTGCTTTGCACTGCGCAGAAGCGAGCTCTCCTCCAGGGACACTCAATCCAAAGCAGACAAAGAAAACATGGAGAGAAACAAACACCTGGCAGAGAAGCACCAAGCCACAGGCAAAGGGACAAGGGACTGTCCTGTCCCTGCCCTGCTCATTGGTCTGTGACACTTTTCCAGTAATGAACCTCCTGCACCTGGTGAGATGCACGTTCCCCTTGGCTTGGAGCAGGGGTCACATCCTGCTGCACATCAGCCACATGGATGCTCTCAGGAACTGCCCACACATCCCACATGGACCCAACCCCAGGAGCAGAGTCTGGGCTATAGGCTCCTGCAGTCTAAATTGCTGAATGCATCAATATGATGGAGATTTTCACATAAGGTAGATTTTTTTTTTTCTTTAATTCTCATTCTACAGGTTTTATATTTCTGGGGCCTTTTAAAATAAAAATCCTCATTGGAAAAAAAAAAAGTCCCTTTTCACTTCTGAAAGCAAAGGAAAATTTTCTTGGAAATTTAACCACTTGGTAAAATCCAGAAGTTTTGCTTTGACCCTCACTTTTTACATTTTCAGATTTCTTTTTTAAAGATCTCTGCATTAGTGTAGAACGATTTAAAATTCTTCCAGCAAAGTGCAGTTTTATTGCTCCAGAGGCAGCATAAAGCTGAATGGGTGGCTGTATTTCAAGCGAGGATCTGTGGGAGAGTGCAGCTTGCAAGTGGCAATAGAACCCAGAAATTGAACTCTAGCCTTTCTATTCAGTGCTCTTTTTATTATTAAGTCACGGAATAAGTAAAATGTTACAGGGACACTTTAAATCTACACTTGTTTGTACAGCATCCAATGAATATGTGATGGGGAAAGAAAATGAAAAATGTGGGGATGTTGAACATAAGGAAAAGATTGAATGCTGAAGAATCAAGTGTGGTAAATTATGATACAGTTAAATCTGTGATTTTAACCTTAAATGGAAGAGCACAGCTTTGGTGCATTCTCATGGTTGTGGAGTGGCTTAGGGGTAGGTGCTCTCAGCTTGCTCAGAGGATGGGACATCTCTGTGACATCACAGAAGGCAGCAATGGCCAGAAGCTGCCCCAGCTGTAACAGAAAACATGTTATTTTAATATTGAAGATCACTTTTGGTTTGATTTTTTTTTTTCAGACTTGAAACAGAGCAGTCCAGAACTGATTTGCACAGAACCTTTGATCATGCTTGTGAAAGTGTTGTCGCAGGTGGCAAAGACAGGTGAGAGTGTGGAGCCACCATTCACACTAGCATCAAGGTAGGATATGAAAGAAGTCTGGGTGGAGAATGCCTGCAGGCTGCCATTAGCACCTCTTAATGATCTGAAGCCTAAAAGTCTGGTTGGTGGCTCTAATTTATACTAATGAGCCATCTTTTCTAGTGTTGTAAATAACCACAGTTTGTGTTTTCTGTGTATCAGAGATGGGTGAGTCAAATGGCAGAGAGCACTGAGGCACACAGTCCCATGGCAAGGAGATACTCCTGTGTACCATGAATTAAATCCTGCTGCCTGAAAAGTGATTCCAAGGTTGTCAGAGGACTCTTGCTTCAGCTTTTATGTTACCCAACACTGTTGCAGTGCTGCAGCCAGACATTGAGCAGCCATAAGAAAACTAAATCTGAGGGGTGGGTAAAGCAAGGTGTACGCAGAACCTATGGGTAGCAAAGGTGCTTATCCACAAACCTCCCCCGTGGAGCAAGAGGAGAGCCAGCTCTGCCTTTTTATCAAAACCAGAAATCAGATGAAAGGAACCGCAACGCACGCTGAGTATCTACTCCTGGGGGTTTGCTTCCTGTAGCACAGTTGGGTTTCTGGTGCCATTTGTTCCCCAGGCTTGTGGGATATATAATATGAGGCACAGCAGCCATGACTGGGGAGTCACAGCTGAGAGATGGATAGTATGGTTGGGTGCTAGTGTTAGCCTTGGCCCTGCAAAACCATCGTGTTGGTAACCTGAGTTAAATTGCTCCGGGCAAAACCAAGAGATTGATTTTCCTTAGCAACCACTTTGTAACTGCAGAGTGAGTCCAACAAAAGCAGTAGTAAAGTATCCTAATGTAGGTACTTTTTTGCAGTTACCAGGTCATTCTTGGAGATATATACATATATTTATAATTAATGTGCTGCCTCTGTGTGCTGGGTGGCTGCAAGAAGCTGGGCTTTGGAGCGTGAAGTAGCTGCAGCCTCCTCCACAGCTGGAGTTCAGGGGGTGTAACTCTTCTCACACTTTTTGGTTGGGAAGAAGAGCTGCTTTGCCCCCTGCCTTTGGGTCATGTTGCCTGGCCAGTTCTTGGCAGCCCTCTCTCACCTTCTCCCATCTGATGGTACCTTTGCTTATTGCCTGCCCCATGACTGTGTGAGTGGAGCAGTTGTGGTTATCCTGCTGGGATTTTGGCCAAACACCATGGCAGAAAGTGCTCTTAAACACATTAGGCAGCACTAGGGAGAACAGGTATGAGCACAGAAAATTGATGCTAATACAGATGTAATTTTTATAGATAAAATGCTGAATGGTTGTGGTGGGTGTTCTTTGATCATGTACTGACTGTTCTGCATAGTGCATGATGTGTAGAGTAGATTTCTGGGTGTTTGGGGTTTTTTTAATTGAAGAAAAAGGAAGTTTTCACATGAAAATCCCAAGTTTACTATGGAAAAATCTGATGGGGGTAATCAAAATGCAGCACTGTGTTCTGGGATCACACCAAGGTGCCAAAGTCCAGCAGCTTCAGCTGGATGTCCTGATCTGAGAGCATCAAAGCGTCCCATTGTATGTCCCATCCAACATAAACAGTTGTGACTTGATTTTTCTTCTGTAAGAAAACCTCAGTGCTTCAACATTTGGCTGAAAACAAACAGCAGTTAATGTTCTTTATGTTTATTAAATAGGAAATCAGTGAATAAGAAAGAGAGTGTGAAAAGTGTTCTATAATAATTTCAGATTTTGTTGATAATGGCACAGATCCTTGCCCCAAAATTTTAAATTCAAGCAACTAGCCAACTTATGCAATATTTAGAAAATGTGTGATCTTCTGATTATTCCAGTGGAAAATGTTTAAGAATTTGCAGAGCAGTCTCTGTGGTGATTTAGATGTAGGGATTCATTCAAGCATCTGCTTAGGTCCTGTTGATGCTGTAAGACCTAAATCCCATTCCTAAACAGCAGTGCTTTCCCAGGTGAGGATTCAGGTTAGAAAAGTGCTTCCCTGTTGGGTCTGTTTCAAGCTTTTCTCACCACTGCTCTTGCACTGGGGTGGATGTCCAGAGGGAGGGAGTAATTTCCCTAAACATCTCCTGTTCCCTGCAGCTGGATCCAGTCTTGGCTCTGAGTTGGACACAGTCCTCATGGTTTAGGAAGTGGTTCCTGTAAACCCAGAACAAGGCTAATTTCAGGTTATTAGAATTTTGGCTCTCAAAGCCTCCGTTCCTTGCTCTGCTCTCTGCTCAAACCTTGGCAGGTGGGTTTGTGAGGTTATTCCTTGTGCAAACAAGGAGAATCATTGAATCCTGCAAAACTGCCCCACTGTTTGACATGGGAAAGTTGGGTAGGACACTCGCCACTGTCTCTCTGCAGAGTTTTCAGTGATTTTCAAAGGACAGTTGACTTTTTCTAAATTTAAAATGTATTTCTATGGAAACTGGAAGGCTAGAAGAATGATGTGAGACAGTTTCATGCCTAATGGCAGCCCAGATAATGGCAATAGACTGCCACACAATGATGTGTGGGATATAAAATCACAGGATCCTCATATGGTTTGGGTTGGAAAGGACCTTAAAGATCTTCTAGGGGGTAAACCTTCCATGAGACCAGATTGCTCCAAGCCTGATCCAGCCTGGCTTTGGACACTTTCAGGCATGTGTCATCCACAACTTCTCTGGGCTAACTTGTGCCAGGGCCTCACCACCCTCACAGGGAAGAATTTCTTCTTAACATCTCACCTAAACCTTCCCTCTTTCAGTTTGAAGCCATTCCCCCTTGTCCTGTCACTATAGTTCCTGATGAAGGAATATCATCCAGACTCTGATATCCCCATCATCCTAAACAGTTGAGCTGCAGCTGTGGGCAGGTGGAACAGACGTTGTATCCAGCATTCTCCACTCAGCCTGCATTCTGTGCATGGGATCACAGGCAACCACAGCTCCCAGTGATGGGAAATAACTTGACCAAACTGGAACCAGGGAATGGAAATGGGATGTGATCAAAGCACCCGGAGGAGCAAAGCCTGCACAGCACTTGGTGCACAAACTGCAGCGTGCCCTTGTCTGGGCGCAGAGGTCGGTGGTGGTGCAGTGCTTCCCCAGCAGTGCCTGCATGGAGGCTATTTCCGACTCCCATAAAAATCTTTATGTCTCTGTGATCAGGATTCGGTGATGCAAATTTGCTGTGTCAAAGGAAGATGCCGCTGTAAATGAATTAGTACAAGAAGAACTTCTTATTTAAGAAGTGCTGACTCTGCGCTCTCCCCTATGCCCTCGCTTTTAAAATTGAAGCCTGGGTTTGCTGCTTGCTATGATCTATATTTAGGTACTTATAAATGAAGTTTTGCAGACATGTGGCTGCATTTTTGTACAGCTTCATGAAGCTGTTTTTTCGCATTACAGAGATTTATACGTTTGCGTTTACATATTGCAGGTGTTTCCATAAAAGCTTGGGATAGACACATTCAGGATGGCCTGAAGGAAAATGGAGAAGTGCTTAAAATGTTACTGAGCACACTTACAAATATCATCCTGGGGCAGAAAAGTGAAGTCAGTGCACAAATGAGGGAGCACAGAGAGGTAGGATTAATGGATGTGGGCTTTTCAGGAGCACACCTCCCTACAGAGGATTGAGTTGGGCAAGAGGACAGCATCCCTTTTGGGATGTATCTTGTGCAATGCTCCCAGTAAACTGCTGGGCCCCCAGCAGAATATTTCAAAATGTCAGAGAGTACTGCAGTGCTCATGCTGTGTAAGTGATAGCCTGATGAATTATGTGCTGTACACACTACACACAAATCCTGTCCCAACCAGCCCTGGAAGAGGAGATAGCACTCTTGCTGGTGTGTCCTCTGCTCCAGGAACCTTGCCAGGAGGACACACCATAATTCACGCTCTGCTGATGCTTTATAAAAGTTGCAGCCTATGCTTTGGCTGCTGTGATGCTGACCCCAGCATCCATGTCAGCCTCAGCCCCTCCACGCCTGGTGGATAACCGCAGTTCCCTGTGCCTGTCCTGGGAAGGCTAATGCATCAACTGGCCCTTCAGCTGGCACAGGCAATGCAGGCAGGCACTCCTGCCTTGCCTGGCCTCAGCACCACATCCCACCACAGGTCAGGGCTCTCCCTACTTTCAGACAACCCCCACCTTTGCCCTTATGGCTGCAGAAGCCTACAGCTCAACACAGAAAACAAGGTGGGAAGTCATAGGGCTTCTCCTTAGCCTAAGAACCCCTTTAACCTCTGCTGAGTAACAGCTACCAAAAGCAAAGGATTATCAGCACTTGATTTATCCTGGTTTGGGGCTCACCATAAAGCTTTAATGTAGCATCTTCCATCAGGAAGTGTCTGAGAAACAGGAGGTTTCCCACAGGGACGGAGCAGACTGACAGTATGGGATGATAGGGGAATTTCATGCAAAGGTAAAACACTCCTGAAACATTGAAGGGGAATGGCAGGTTTGTGCCAGGAGAAAGAGTCTAGCTGTGGGGAAGAGTGGTTTCTTCTACTTGTCATTCCCTTTTCCATGGTGGGCTGTGAGCCTGGCCTAAGGAAGACAGTTCAAACTGTGCTCTGTGGACAGAGCAAGGCAAGGTACAGCAGGGATGAGGAGGGCAGCCAGGTGGGCAAGCAGGATCAGGAACACCCAGGCAGGTGACTGTCCAGGCCAGCACACCCAGAAGTGCCAGTCTGCCCTTTTTTGAGACTTTTGCCTTCTTGGAGACTTCTTGGGGAGCTAAAAATCCCCAATTTTCCTGGGGCCACAGACCAGGCCGGGTGCTGGCCCAAATGTGGGTCAAGAGTGACACCCTGTGGACAAGTTACTCTTTTTCATAACCTTACAGGATTTCTCGCCTGATGCTTTTCGTCTGCCTCTTTATTTCCCCCCACCCAGGGTTTTCTTCTCCCAACTCTCCTCCTTTCCCAAGCCAGGTGTTGCCGCTGCGAGCCCCGCGATGCTCAGGGACCGGCGCATCTCATCCCCTTAAAAGTGCGGGCTAAAGGGATGAGACCGAAATCCCCCCTTCCCTTTTGTTCCTCTTTGCTCTTCCCCCTTTTTATAGTTGTTTTGGCCCTATTTATACTGGGTTTCGGCCCTGCAGCTCAGCGAGGGGCTGGAGCTCCTGCCCCGCCGCGGTCCCCCCGCTCCGCGGCCGCTCAGCTCTGCGGCCGGAGCCGGGTGCGCTCCCGGGGCTCGTAAATCTAGTGCCTGCTCGCAAAATTTGGCAACTATGAACCCAGGCTGTCTGGTAAACCGGGAGAAAAACTGCGTGGGCTTCCCTTCAGCAACCCTCCGAGCAACCCTCCGTGTCCTCCACAGCTCCAAAAGCCACCCCCCCCACCCACCATCGAAGTGAGAATTCCTGCCCGAGGACTAAAACACCTCCAAAAATCCGAGTATTTCAAGAACTGCTTCTCTTCTGGTCACTCTAATTCTCCCTTCCCAATCCTGGACCCGCTGGGGTTGCACTATGCTGTCCTGATTTTTGTGGTGTTATTCCCAAGAAGTGTCCCAGAACAGGCTGATTGACACCAGCTGACAACCTGGAGAGGCTACAGCTCTATTTTAAGCAACAAATAATTTAGTTTTATATTGGTGAGAAATTCCTCATCACTCATTTAATTATGTAGATCTAAAAGAAACCATAACGTCTTGGCACACCTGAATGCTGGGAGTGGGAAAGAGAGGGGTGTCAAATCCTTCCAAGAGCTTATGTCCTTTCTCACCCCCAGCAGTTTAACCCTGCCAAGACTGCACAGACCAGAATATCCATAGATCCAAAACAGAGCCTGGATGGAGATTCCTGAATGTCCGCAAAAGCAGCAAATAAAACAGCAGTAATTCTTTCCAATGACATTTATATGCTGCTATTAACTCTGCTTTAGCTGGTGTAGTTTAGGGCTTTTAGAAAACATGACTTCAGCTGAAAAAAACTGTTGTAGGTTTCTGCTGAGAGGAGCTGCAAGTTTTGCCTGAATTCCTACACAGATTCTCTGCCATTTTTCATTGTATTCAAAATCCTGGAGGGGAAGAGGTATCCTAGAACAAAAAGTGATATTTTTATGCCCTTATATCATTCCCACTTTCTAGACCTGAGCATTTGTGTCTTTGTCAGGTGAAAAGAGAAAGATCACCTCTCTTGTCCACCTTGGGCATGCTGTAAGAAATAAAAAGTAGAAAAGCTTTTAAAAATTTTGCATTGCTCTGGGAACTTTCTAGAGAACATCAGAAGTGGGAAAGTGAGGAATGTGGGAAAAGAAGCAGAAAAGTAGGCTGGTTGGTTCACCAAGCAAACAATGCAGGCTGGGAACAACAGAGGTTAGAGACCCCAAAGTGAGCACAGGAAGCCATGTGCCATCTCCAAGATGTGGTAAGCCTGAAAAATTCTCTTTTCTTTTTTACAAACCAAATCCACACCTTGATGGGAAACATTTAATCCCAAGTTCTGCCTCCTTGGTTCAGGTCAGGTCACTCTGCATACAGAAAGGTGTCTCCTTGTGTCCCTTCCTTGTGTCATGGGGGGACAAAACAGCTGTTGACATGGACGAGGTGATACAGTTCATGCCAGAGGTGACTGCAGTTCACATGAAATTTATGGCTTGAAATCTCCGTCATTTTATTGGATGGTCTTGCTAAAGAGTGCAGCCCAAAATCTGCCTTCCACCACGAACCTGGGAGGAACAGCCCAGCTACAACAGCTCTTGGCAGAGTTAGAAACAGGGTCAGGCCATGAGGGCCCAGCTTGGAATTTAAATTCAGTCTACTTGAGGTAAATGAAATAACTGCACTGCCTAGTTTGCAAAGCATCATTTACTTTTCTGGAAAGGAGAGTAAGTTTTTGGAAAATGTACAGGCATCTTTCAGGATGAAGGGCTCTGTGTGCAACAATCAAGTTTTTACCTCTTGATTAGTAAAGCTTTATAAAGAATTTCAATTCTGAATTACTAAACAAAGAAACTATACAAGCCCCAGATGAGATTTAAACAGTTTCCAAAAAACATTTAAAAAAAGAGAAAAATACTGGGCCACATGGTTTTCCTTATGTCTCTTGAGTCCATTTATTCCAGACATCTGACATGCAATTCAAATTTCCAATAGTTTTAGGTAACCATGTCCAATTTAGAAACCACAGCCCTCAGCTAAGCCTACCTACCTCCCAAATCAATCCAGAATCCAGAGCACTTGCTGATATTCTGCACTTTCAGCCTTGCAGAGCTTTGTTATATGCCTGCTGTACATACTTGGGTTGAGTTTTCTGTCTCCGTGCAATCCATTTAGATGCATTTCATAGACCTGCAGTCAGTGGTCACAGACAGATAAATTATAGCTCCTAATGGAGAGCCTGTTCATGCTTTCAAAGAGTAAAACCACTATAAAATTGATCTCCTCTTTTGAGATTCCTTTGACAGTGGTGCTTGTATGGCAGTTCAGATGAGACGGAAGCAAAGAGCTCCCTGTGGATGAAGAACTAATGAGTTTTATTTCTGGCACTGAGACTTGGGCTCATTTCTTAACCTTTTTGTGCCTGAGAGTTTGTATCTCAAAAGTGAAGATAAAGTAAGGTCTTTTTGATAGGCAAAGCCAAACTGCAATGGAAATCCCAAGTTAAGATAATGTCCTGCTATGCGCCCTTTCCTAATTGCCTGGAGAAACCTCCTTGGTGAGCATTTAAGCATGTTTAGGAGGAGGTAAGTTTGGCAAGGGATGCATTAGGTGATGGTTTCCACTCCACCCTTCTCACCTCAGTCCCTAAAACCTGGGTCATACGACCCCGCAGACCCCAGCACTCAGACTGAGCTCATCAGTCAGGACGTGCCCTACCTGCAGAGGCTGACATCAAAAATCCTCCCTGCCAGGGCCCCAAGGAAATAGTAAATGGTCAGGTGGTACTTCCAGGAGAGCTAGGTTGAACAAAAGTTATGGGACAGATTCTCTACTGCTCTTAACATCAGAAGGGACTTATCAACTTCCAGCAGTGAATCCTGTTTGGCTGTAAGTGGCCATCATTTTATCCTGTAATCCCTCATTCATCTTATTTATTTTTAGCTTTCTAGTTCTCTTTCCAGAGGGAGCACTTGTATGCACTCACAAACTCTGCTGCTGGGGAAAAAAATAGGACTTGAATCAAATTTATTGCTCTTAATTCCTTTCATAGACATCATGAATCAGAAGGGGCAGCTAGAGGTGACAAAATGCCTGGTCATCTACAGCCTTTGACACCACTGATCAGAGAAGGGGCCAGCAGTGGAGCTGGTCCCTGGAAGGATTTAGGGGCTGGGAACACAGCAAAGCAAAGGGGAGAGTTGGAAAAATCTCTGGATGATTTTGCTGTTCCTTACAGTTTTCCTGAGTATGTCCCCCATTCTCCTTCCTGCAGAGATGATCTAAGCAGAATATCCCTACTTAAAAATAAAGGGAATAAACGAGACAATAGAATGAATTAAGACATTCTCAACTGATGCCTGGTTTGGGATGATATTTATGTCCTTCAAAACCTGTGGTGCCAATTGCCACAACCCCACTGACTTGGGAGGATAACCCTGATTTTAAGGACAATCTCTGCAGAATGCAATGTATTTTAAGCAGAAAACAAGTGGCCAGATTATTGTCCCCCAGTGCAAACACAACAACAGACTTTCTTCAGCCTCCTTTTCTATATATACCAGGGCTGTGAAGTAAAGAGGAAAACGCTGAGTCTGCTAAAAACTGTTCAGATTCTTGTGGGTGCTTTGGAGGAGCTGGTATACAATTTTGAGGCTGTTCTCTCTGCTGGCAAATTAACAGCTTAGAAAAATTACAGCGGGGGGAGGGAAAAAAGAAAAAAAAAGGAAATTCTATTAATGAAACAGAACAATGAAAATCAAAGCTAAAGATGGAAGGAACTGAGTGGGCCCCATCCAGTTCATTGCCTGCTAGGCTGGATTTCTGCCTATAGTAATTTATGCCACAGCCTTGGAAGTGAAAACAGATTTCATTTACTACTGAACAGTACTACTCTGTGCAGAGAGAGTTCGTGGCCTCGCAGCGTTTCTGAGAAGGTATTGTGGGATTATTGCTCTCACTTTGCAGATGGGCCTGGTAATGCTGCTTGAATTCTGAAATTAAGGCTCTGGCAGAGGGGAATCTGAACTAGGACTCGAGTGTCCGAGGACTGTCTCTTGTGTCCTGCTCTCACATGGCCTGGCCACTGTAGGAGATGTTGAGATCCTTGAGGTCCCAGTTAGCACCACTGTTCATGTGTGCAAGGCTCTGCATTAGGATCATTCCTTGCTCCAGGGATTTATCCCTCAAGGGTCTGACAGAAGAGTTGGACATAAGATGTTCCTCCAACTTTAAATACACCTTAAAGGAGAAAAGTACTCTGAAAATCTTGGCTTGCTTTCCTTTTTCACTAGTCTGGTACTAGGCAGAGCCCAAAAACACCTCCTGCCCTTCCAACAAACATCAAGACAGAGGATGGTGAGTCCCTGCCTGCCCACATCGCCAACATTGCCACAGGCACAACCTTCCTCAGAGGAGTTTGGCAGTGAAAATGCACATGCTCTGCTGAGGAAAAAAAAAAAAAGAAAAAAAAGAAAAAAGGAAGAAAACAGGTAAAATTAGCATTTGGAGAAAAGTTCCTATGGAAAAAAGCTATATGTTTCCCGAGAGCCAAATGAAAAAAAAAAAAAATCCCAACCCTCAAACCCAAGCTTTCAGAGTCTGCTGTAATTTATGATTTACCATATGAATCTAACTATAGAACTTCATTTAAAAATTTTATAAAGATTGTAAATCTACAGTGAAATGTTCTAGGGACAATCTGCTGGCAGAAACCCACTCTCCAGACTGACCTATGGGGGAACCAGCTTGTCAAGGGCTTGATCCAGAGCCCACTGAAGACAATGGAAATGCTCTCATTGACGTCAGTGGCCTTTAGATCAAAAAGCCCCCAAAGCTCAGCATGGAAAAATGAGTCCTAAGGAGAAGCAAACTGCTCTAATCAATAGATGTTGCTGGATGAAGGTCTTTAACAAGAGCTTAATGGGCCACGATGAGCTCCTCTGGACACTTTTATTTGGTATTGTATGTATCTTATAATCTTTCTCCTGAAACTTTTAATGGAAATTATCTCACTGGAGAATTTGGGAGAACATCTGCTGCAAATGATGGGTAAAGACATAAGCTGTTGTGGGTGGGGTGAACCTCAGGAGGTTCACAGTTTGGGTTTGGCTTCTGCTTCAGATTCTTATCTGAACTGTACAGATCTCCTGTGGCTGCAAAAATTGGACTGGAAATCACAAGAGTATGAGCCTTCTTGTGAGATTTCCAGCACTTTTCTTATGGTTTTGACTGAACACCAGATGTGGAAAAAATATTTAACAAAACTGGATGCAGTTTTTTTCATGTCTGGTTCTAAAAAGAGATGAAGGTTCAGGAATCTAATTTTATCCTTTCCAGTTTCACTCCTTGGTAAGATGCTGTTCTAGTTTTTAAAAAAATAAATGCAATTTAAACCCAGAATATAGCTATTGCAACCAGTCCCCAAAGAATCGTTCCAGTAGATGAAACTCCAAACATTACATTGACTATGAATTAAAACCTTATGCCTCTGGCAAGTGGAGTGCAAAGAACGACCAGGGTGAATGGTGACCATTAGGAAACATCCACTAATGTTCTTTCCTTTCAAAGATTATTTTTATTTGCTTTGCATGCAAGCCTATTTGCATTTTTGACCTGTTCCTGCCTGCTTCCACCATAAAACCAAACTTCTAGGCTTTGCCTAGCACAGATATATTTGAGAATACTGGAGTAATTCTGCTTGAAAGCAGAATTCAAAATCTCCTGTAAATCTAATATATTTTGCAGGCTGCTAGGACAAGCCTGCATTACTTTTTGGGTGTAACACCAGTACTGGGATGCAGAGTCACTAATCAATGGCATGTTCTTCGAATCCAGATTTTCCATATGTTCTTTGTGAACAATTCACAGCTGGAAAGGAGGGTCAGATTAGCTGGTTTGGAGAGTTTATTAGCTACTTTGCTCTAGTTGTAATGCCTACTCACATTTGCATTTAAACTGGTGGTCTTTCATCAGAGAGGGGAACAAAAGGTTTGTTTGAAACCAAGTAGTGAAGGTAGGTTAGGGGAGCTCTTAATTTGCTGGAAGATTTCACAGCATGTGTAGGCAACTTTGGGAAATAGAAAATGGCCTGAAGTGAAGTGAATGGCCTGTCATGAGGGATTTTAATCACTAACATTGTGAGTAAAGCTGAGCAACAGAGAGTCAAACAAATCAACTGAGGAAAGCAAGTTTAAAAGTGGCACTGACCTGGCTCAGATATTTTATCACTTATGATTGACTGAAATTTTTGGTCTCGGTTCAGAATAGCAAGTTTGTCCCTGCGGGGTATATAGAGGCCAGGCCAAATGGAACTGGGCTGGAACTTCTTTCAAACTCCTCATTTGGTGTGTAATCTCACATCCAAATCAAACAGGATGGATGAAAAAGTGGAGTATTATGTCATCCAGAATCTGTGGAACAGTGAGCTGTAGCTCCGGCGCCTGAGGAGACTGTCTAGAACTCACCATGTCTTGTCACTTCACTGCATTTTTGGCAATACTGGGAAGTTTTCTCCAAAGATCTAGAGCCAAGCTTCCTGTGAAATTCCACTGCCATTTAACAAGCAGCAAATAAACCAATTCATAATGGGAAGAAGCAGCTCCAAAGCATGGACACCAACACTGGAAAAAGATGGGGAAGAAAAACCCTAGGGCTTGTTTTTAATCCTATTAATTTTGGGGGAAGGAGGGCTCCGGTGATGTCTCAGAGATTTTCTAGATATCTCTTTGGGCCTGGGGAAGGAATGGTTTGGGAAGAGACATGTGCCAATGCCTGTCAATGCCTCTGCTTCTGATGGAGATGAGGCTCCCAGTGCTGTTGAGCACAGGGAAAGTTTTGTGCTGGGAGAAGCAGCTTTCTCAGGAGCTGGTTTCTGTGTGCATGGAGAGGTAAAATTATTCAGCTTCTCCCTAGTGGTCTAGGAAATGTCCACCAGGATGGGCTTTTCAAGAAAAATCCTGGGTTTTGAAAAGCAGCTTGAAAGAGTGCTAAGAATGACTGCAGAAAACGGGTAAAGAGCTCTCCTACTACTCTCCCCAGGCTTTGCTCCCAGGGCTGTACCTCCAGCCCATGTGGAAATGGTTACCTCCAAATAACACATCCTGTGGGACTATTTCGGGTCATTTCACAGAAGCCTTATTAAAAAATAGAGAGTTTATTAACCTGAGATTCAGGGACTCAGCTTCATGATGGAGGCTGTAAACTCTCAGCCTATGGTTCAGTTTTACAGGGATGATTTGAGGGCTGGAAAAGGAAATCTTGTGGAGAGAGGCTTAAGGAGCTCCATTTGGTGAACTTAGCAAAAAAAGCAGATCAGGCAGTGCCCTGACTCTGGGCAGTAAATGCTTTTGGAGGAAAAATACCTCATACAAAAGGGCTTTATAATCTAATGGGGGAAAAGCATAATGCAGTGTTGAGATGCAATGGCTGGAAATTAAAGACAGACAAAATTGAGAAATTGGGAAGGGAGAGGGGGCAGACTGTTGAAGGGGGCAGGGGATTTGTCATCCTTTTGCATCTTGAAATCAGAACTGGAGGCCAGCCCAGATGACTGGTGAAACATATAGTAGTAGGCTCAATTAGCGAGTGAATGTGTGAAATTATTTTCTTGGGGATTTATATTGAGCGTTAAACTAGATGATCTGAATTGTCCCTTTCAGCCTTAAAAATGGAGGAAAGATGCCAGAAAAGGAGCTAAATATCCAAATTCTACCAAATTGCAATAGCTGGAGCCTCTGGGCCCCTCTGGGAATGGCATAAGTGAAAGGAGAAGGGCTATTCTGGGCACTGGGTATGTGGAGGGACAGACAGAATAAGGGATGCCATCACATGCCTCCAGCACAAACCCAGTTGTAGCTGCTTTTCCATCTCAGCCCCCCCAGCACACTTTTCTTTTTTATATATTTTATTTTTGAAACTAAAAATACATCCTCAGAGGCATTAGTCACTCTGCCCACATATTAATAAATTGCATAATGATGCCACCAAGCATCCAAAAACCTTTCAAACTGTTATATATTATTTCTTTCAATAATATTCTAAAAGGCCAGTGAGGCTTAATGGAGCCACATGGTATTGTATTTAATCCAGAAATCTGGAACTGTCTAAAATCTCATATATAAATTAAGATAATATACAATATGTTTTTTCATTTAATTTGGTTCTCCCCATTTGGGTAAGCTATAACTCTATGAGGCTGTGTCTTTTGCAAGGGATTTTTGTCTACCAAATTGTAGATTTGTAATGTTGCTCTTGCTTTTAATTGCCTGGGGCTGTTCCCCATAATAACTCAGCCAGTCCTTTGCCAGCTAAAGGAAAGTTTAATGGAACCACAGTTTAATTGGGCAAAGTTTAGCAGTTATGCAAGTTAAAAAGTTTCCTGGGACTTTTCCTTACGGCCTCTCCTGCACGGCTCCATTGGCATTGCCACAGGGAATGTCACTGCCGTGCCATGGAGATGGTGACCTCGGCAGAGCATTGGGCACTGATTTGCAGGTGGCTCCTTCTTGACTCTCCTTGGACTCAGCTGGGTGTCTGGCATTTGCACACAGGAATTTTTAGGACATCAGGAGCCGCTGAGTAAAAAAAAACCCCAAATCCAAATATTTCCTGTGCTGGAAAAACATAAGGGCTTTCTTTCGATCTGGGATCTGGGTATGAGGCTTGCTTTCATTAGTGTCACCTCTGGACAGGTCCACCTCTCCTGTACGGTGTCTGCAGGAGGTTTACACATATTCTGTCAAGCCGTGGCAGATATCATAGGCTATGAGATAAGGGATCACTAAATGTTGTCCTTTCCTCCTTTCTTTGCAAGCTCCTTTTATGCCTTTGGAAGTTCTGGCTATCACTGCACCAGGGTGGAACAAGACTGTGGAATGGGAACTATCCAAGTCAGGACCACAGTTCAGGTATCTTCTTTTTCTTCTTACAATCTGCAAACCCAGTGGCCTCAAAAATTGCTGCTTTTCAAGCTAAAGTGCTTCAAGAGATGGAGGGAGAAAAGTGTATGTTCTTGGGTGTGCTCTGCTCTTCAGCTTGACATCCTGGAGAGGAAGAAAGCCAGGTGTGGAAACAAAGTGAGTGAGATGATTTCTTGTGGGGTCAGTGGAGTAGATGTAACAGAGGTGCTGAAATGTGGGGCATACCTTTCATTTGAGGGAATGCATAGGAGAATTAAACACATTCTGGAAAGTGAGAGGCCTGTGCATTATGAAGAAACAACTCTGAATCATATGGGCCCAGGTTTCAGTTGATCATGTGAATAAAAGCTCTTTCAGGATTTAATACCTCTGCTCATCCTCATCATTTCAGTTGGCTTTTAATTTTCCTTGGCTTTGTCAGGACTAGACCTGACTTTGAGCAGGGATATTCTCAAGGCTGTAATCTGGTTTTGACAAATTTTTGGTGTGAGAAGTGTATACAGAGGCCCCATACTCTCCCCCTATCTACAGGATTTGTCCCGTTTTGGGAAGCTGTGTGATAGATGTCTTTAAATTCCCAACCCTCCCTGGTTTCTTTCCCTCCCTTCCCAATGCCCTGCTCACCAGAAGTGCAATCCACATCTTTCTTGTCACTTAACCGATTATGTACAAAGCTGCTTGGCTCCTGTGTCCCAATTCCTCTCCAAACTGGGCTCTGCATTGCTGCTGCTGCAGCTGCTGCACAGATCAAACTGCACTTGTAATAAGCATCTTGAGGTGCTTTATTGAACACCAGATTTGTTAAACTAAGAGTTTCCCCCCTAGAAACATCAGGGTAATATAACCAGACGTGTGTTGGTCTCACAAACTCCATCACAGGGGGCAGGCTGGGTCACAGCAGGATGCATTGCATGGGAGGGAGGAAGATTATCCATGAAATTCCATAAGCAGAAGCTGTGTAGAGAAAAACAGGAGCAAGCCTGAGCCCTTGAGGCCACCACAGCCCCATCACCTCTGCCCAAGAGGCACTGAGCTATATTACACCTACCCCACCACCTCTGTCACCTCCTGGGTCCTGTGGGACCCACAGGGAAAGGCCAGGTTTGCTCCTGGGGCGCTGGTCCAGCCCTTGTAAAACATTATTGTAGGGGTCAAGTGAAAACTGACTCATTTTTGAGCAGGAGAACAAGGTCATTTTCTTGTAGCCCAGTAATTCCCTCATTTTTTTATTGGTGTTGTTATAAACCAACTTCTCCAAAGTGCTGGGACTTCGCCTATATTGCATCCCTGTTCCCATCCGGTTCCAACAATAAAACCCTTGCCTTTTTTGATCTCTGGCTTTCATGCTTGCTGACACACTCTGGAAAATTTAAGAAGGGCGCAAGGAATGGGTTAGTCACACTTGTTAATATTTATCCCATTGCAGAAAGAGCAGGGCTGACCTCAGAGCTTGGGCTTTGGAGAATAGTTATGAGAATGATTCCACCCAGCTGAAATGAAATCTGCATGCAAAGCTCGTTTGGTGCCTGGAAAGAGCTAGAAGGAAATAAAGGTCTTAAATGATATATTTCCGCAGTTAACGTTTTGTCCTGTTTACAGAATCTCACCAGAATACTGGGGGTTTTGTTTTGTTCATATGTTTTTCATAAGGACAAATATCCATGCAGTTTAAACATTTTCATTAGATTCAGTCAAGAAAGGGGATGTGGGATTGTTTTTTCTGTGTTAATCTCTCCATTTTTTTAAAATGTTTTTTCTTAAAACACTCTTCAGAAATAAAATCTCAGGTAAATCAAAGAGATGGGAAAAGTAATTCCCTTTAATTATTCTTAGAGCAATTTTGAGTAATGTAGGTTAAATTAAAAAAATATACAAGCAAGATATTTTGGCTGGGAAGTATGTGTAATGTATGAACAGCAGGAAAAAAAAAAGCTTTCCTTTCTAAATAGAAAATCTTTGAAAGTAACAGGGGGAAACGGATGGGAAGGGCTGAAGTCCATATATTCCCACCTCCTCCGCCTTGTGCTCTCTTAAAGGTGAGCTGCAAAATGCAAAAGAGAAATGTGTTAAATTCAGATGACTCGCTTGGGTGTCAGGAAGTGGCTCGAACAACCACACGAAGTTAACTAACACATTCCCTTTTTTTTTTGTTCATCCCCTCCCTCCCCTGCTCTTCTCGTGAAATCTGTTTTTTTGCTGCTGTGGTTTCTGCCTCCAGGCGGGAGCGCAGCCACTTGTCCACCCGAGCAGCACCCCGAGACCCCCCCATGGCTTGCAGGGAGCCAAGAATTTCTGGGAGGATCTTCCAGAAAATAAGAAAGGAGGAGGATTTTAGAAAATGTATTCGTGATCTAAGCAGCCTGACTGCAGGAGAAATGAGATAAACCCTGAGGGATGGCGTGCTGAGCTTGTGTTGCTTTGCTGCTCATCTTTTGTCTGGTCAATCCATCTTATTCTCATCCACCTGCTCTGTTCTAGGTCTTCAGCAATATGGTTCATGCCATCCATGGGGCTGAGTATCCTGCTCTCAGGAGCCCAAAATGTGAGTAGTGCTATGTCTGTCAATGACTGCCTTCAGTCGAGGCACTGAGAGAAGCAACTGGATGTGGGGAAAGGCTTTTGGAGAGCTGCAAGAGGCAGGATTTGGTTTGCAGTTGGATGTGTGTGATGGGAATAAGCCTCATTTAAAAGACTTTGAAAGTGGTTCAGGTGACCAAAAAGAAGGTTGGAAAGGCAAGACTCCCTGATCCATCAGAAACAGTGCCACTGCCCTTTACAATGACTGCTATCCCATGGACCAAGAGCCCTGCAGACCCTCACAAAAAGGCACAGACACGTGGCTGTTTCTCATTCGCTTCTACTTTTCCCTCTGGAAATGCTTCCCATGCCTTTCACCCACAGCTTGGCAGTAGGTGTGCAAAGGAGAAGGTTCAAATCTAAATGGAAGGGGTTATCTGATTTAGAGTAGAGTAGATTTTTCATTTCAAATGGCAACACACACAGCTCTGCACTTTACCTTGCATCAATATAATACACATGCACACATGCCATGCATATGTGCCTAGGATATAAAAAAAATAAACTATTGCAATGCTGTGTGTCTGCATAGAGCTAATTCATGTAGTACAGCATGTTTATCAAAGTATGCTCCTTAATTCCATACTAGTGTTTTTTAATTAGTCATTAAGTTGTAAGACTCTGTCTCTCTGCTGATTTATGTTCTCCTTATTTACAGTGTGAGTGACTTCTGCAGCAATTCCTGATTTTAGTTTTCTATTCTTTAACGATACACAAGATTTCAAAATTGGGTTGTTTTTTGGGGGTTTTAAGAATAAACCCAATTATACATCTGAGACTCTTTAACCAAGGAAGGCCAAAATAGTGTATGAAAACAGTGGTTGTTCTCCCTCTCTTAGGGACACTTTCGTTCTGTTTTCCCCTCTAACAAATTTATCAAAACTTTCATTCTCTGTTGCAACCAGAGAAAAAAACTGTGTGTTTGGAAACGCCTCTATAGTTTAGTCTCTGGAAAAGAAGTAGGTAAATTGAAATAAAAAGAGAAAATTAATATTAATTTGCATTGCTCCTTTGGGAGAAAGATTAAATGAATTTGAGAAGAAGGTTCTGCTCCTACTTAGTGTTGAACTTGATGAAGTCACCCAGCTGATCACGGCTCAGTGGAGAAGGCACAGCATTTGATAAAACCACAGCAAAGGGAATTCAAGCAGCAATCCCCTTGCAAGGAGAGGAGTTATTAATGCTCAGGATCACTGCTCCTTTGGGGGCTTAGCTTTATTTTTTCTTTCTGGTGTAAGCAGTTGTCAGCAATGGAGAGAAGTTAATACAACACTGTGGGGGCTCCAGGCCAAATGCACAGAACATCTATCCTCAGGCACATGTGGAAGTGTTTAGGATGTGTGTCCTGTGTCCTCCTCTGTCAGGAGCAGCAGTGGTCCATGGCTCGCCTGTGGATGCTCCCAGTTCACCTTCAGAGTTGCTGGTCGGTGACACCAGAATGCCCTGGCCACAGGACATGGTGACAAGCCCTGAGTTGATGTGCCCAAGGTTCTGTACACTATGATGTCCATGGTACCTTCAGCTTCATAAACCTGCTACCCTACATCATAAAGTCATAAAACCCCCAAGAACCTGCATTTTCCCCTGCTCCTTTCTTTTTCAAGGTGAAATAACAATTTTCTCTTCACATCCTGCTCTGGCAGCCCAGTGGAAAGACAATGATGTTGTACTGCACCATCTTACCCAAACCTGTGAGGAGATAGCTGGTGGTTGCAGAAGATGAGAAAGGAAACTGATTTACTCAAGGGTTTTTACATCAAGTGTGTTGCCAAAATATGTTCCTGCACATAGCAGCAGTAGCAGAGCTGGTGCAGTAAGGATCAAGGCAGCTGTTTAAATTGCTGCATGATCCTGCATCCCTCCAAAAAACGTGCCTTCCCCTAAAAATCCTCCTCTGACATGGCCATGCCAATAGCAAGATGTTGTGACCCCTATGCTGCCAGTAGCCCTATTTTTCATTGCCACTTACCTTTTCTGTTCGGCAGGGCTGATTTCTCTGGGTTTATTTATTCCTCTATTAATTCTGCACAGCCATGCCATGGTTTCCCTTTGGCAGGAGGCACGGCATGGCAGGACTCATGTCTGCAACTCATAACGGTGCAATGAGCACCTCCAAAATGTCCATTCCTGTGACAGCCAGGGGCCTCCTCTTTGCAGGCTTCCCCTCCCTTCACAATTAACCTCCCCAAGATTACCAGTTTTGGGAAGTTTTATAACTTTTCAAGAGGCAGTGGCTTCGTTCAGGCAGCAAAGCTGTGTATTGAAATATGAATTAGTAGTGTGTGTATCGGCAGGATAGACCATCTGCTGTGCTCAGCACCCGGGTTTGAAGCTGGTTGGCTGGCAGGACAGCATGTGTTTACAGAAAACCCTAACAGTTGTAAAGGAGCCATTTAGGTTTATCGTGTCAATTCCTGTACAACTCCACGCAGAGAGATTCCTTTCACAAACTCACATAAAAAAGACAGATAGACTAGTTTTGACCCCTCTTGAAACATTTGACGGTTGAGCTTGTTGCAAGGATAAAATATCTAGAAGAGGAAAAAAAAAAATCTTGTCATTTCCCCCTCTTAAGCATTAGACTTCTTGAATGCAACATCCATTCATAGCTTAGTTCTTGCATTGTAATTTAACTGCCTTTTATTTTCCTTCTGAGATACAAATGCAGGAGCTGTACATGATTTTCATACCACATTATGCAAGACATTGTGAAAAAGCTGCCCAGAGTAATGGCTCCATTTCAACGTGATGCATATGCCAAGATACAGGGATCATTTATTTTTCTTAAAAAATTAAATGAGGATGAGATTAAAAATGTTATGTTTTGCCTATATGAGCAATATTCCTCCATCAGCCATTCCAAACATATTGCCTCTTTGTAGCTCCTCTGTAATACAAATTGTCCAAGGGAAGGCACGTGGTACACCAAAAGGGTTTATGCTGCTGCATGAGCATCCCTCTTTCCAGGGACTTGCAAAGCACAAATATTCCAAGGACAGGAGAGAACAAAGCCACATTGGCCCTGGGAATGCCTCTGGACCAAGCACTCTGTTGTTTTCCCATACTTGGAGGAATTATCAAGAAAATAATCCCTTTAGTGGATGTGCTGAATCCATTGCTTAGCAGGCACCCATGCTGTACATATGATTTGTGTGTGGAGGGATGCAGAGAGAAAAGGGAACGTTCTCCTACACCCTTAACCAAGCCCTCGGTCACCGTGTCCTGTGTGTGACTCTGCCTGGCTGTCGGACTGAGAAGATAAAATAAGAAACAGCCACATTTGAAGCATCTCTGAGATAACTCCTTCCAATGTGCAAAAGAAAAAAAAAAAGAAGTATTTTAATACATAGGTCTTAAGACTTCAATCAATTTTTTTTTAATGCTCGATTCTTTAAGTGGAAAAATTCATGAAACAAGCTGAAAAATGGCAAGATGAGAGATGGCAGGATGGAGGAGAAAGCTTGCTCTTGCAAACATACCCACCTGTTTTTAAGGCCTCTTATATGGATGCTTTAGGACTGGGGATCAAAAGCTGCATAAAAACTGAGCGTAGCCAATATCCTAAATAGGAACACAGTATGTTGGTAGTTTGTGAAGAGTCCTACAGCTTATATGAAGTAGTAAGGCTTGGGTAAGGACAGGAGAATGGTGGGACGAAGGGAAATTACTTGTTTATAGGCCAGGTGCTGTACTCTTAAGAATCTTTTCTCTAAATTATGCCTTGTGTCTTTAGAAATGAAATATCAATGTATTACTATTACTGTGTGTTACTATGATTAGAATCACAGAGGTTTAGGTAACTTTTGCTTACAGTCTTGGGCATGTGTGTCTATATATTATATGTGTGTACACGTATATATTTGTTATAAATTTTTTTTTATATATGTAAGTTCAAAGTTCCTTTAACCTGACCAATATCTCATGCTCATGTGAGTCAGGATTTGGTGCTCAGTACTGGAGGAGCAGAACAGGGTGGATCAGGACTGTCATATTCCTTCTCCAGGAAAGCAGCAGATTAATACAAAAACATGAGCATAGGCTCTCTCCTGAGGATTGCATTCCGTGTTTAGGGACATGAGGGAGTGGAGGGCATCTCCAGCTGGGTTGCACAAGGTCACTGCAGGGTAGTTAAGTGCCCAGGACCAGATTTGGGGATTGGTGCAGCACCTGCCATACCCCTCAGTGACCAAGAGGATGCTGTGGGAAAGTCTTGCCCCTTTTAAAAGCAGCATCTAATGCAAGTGGGAGAGCAGAGCCCTGGAAAGACATCAGGAAAGAGTTTGGTGACCCAGGTGTTGGAGCCACCTCTCTGCTCTCAGGTGCCCACCTTGGCCATTTGCATTAAGACACTTTCAGCCAGACCACAACCACTTGCCTGGCCCTGGAAATCTGCTACAAAAGAACTGTTTTGGGGAAGTAAGTCACTGATTCAGTTTGCCAAGCTGTCATGGTGGAGTCATCTATAATGGAGCCTAAGGCTCAATCCTATTTTTACATTTGCAAATGTTACAATCCAAAATTTCATTTTCATATTTAAACCGTGTGCCTCCAGTTTCCTGTTCTGACTTTGTTTGTGATTCAGTTTTCAATCCATGAACCTGTGGACTAAAAATGCAGTGACTTCAGGCGTTGTGTTTCCATGCACCATTATTTTATTATTATCATCATCGTCATCATCACTATTATTATTGTTATTATAACAACTTATTTTGGGGGTATTTTCTTATCTGCTCATTTCCCTTGGCTGGTGGAATGCAGTTCAAAGAAAAGCATGAGAATGCCTATGACAGCAGCATTTTTCAGACTTTTCCTGAGCATCCCTCCCGTTTGCCTGCGGAGGGGATTGGGCGCTTCCCGCGCGGAGCAGAGCGGGGCAGCCACGCCACATCATCCCACTGCCTATTTTCAGGCTGTGTGCTGTGCCCTCCTGGGTCAAAGCGAAAATGGGAGAGGATGGCAAGCCAACGCGTGGGGAAGATGACTCACTGGATTATTTTCTGCATTTCAAATATAACCCTTGAATTCTTGCCAATGTATCGATACAGTCAGGCAACAAGCCTCGTGTATTTATATTTATTTATGCTACGTAATGCCTCAGTCAATACACTTACCTATTTTTTTACATTTTGTTTATTTTTTTTTTCACATATTTTCTTCAAAACAGGCACTGAAAGAGCAAAACTGCAACCCACCCAATGCAATTCCTGTAAACACAATGTGCCAAGTTTTCCAACAAGCACCATCTCTGGTAACCACAATCATTCCCATTCCAGGCCGTACTGAAACTGGTTAGAATGGCTTTGGAGAACTGGACTGCCCCTGATCTTTCTGAGGAAGGAAAAAGCAGCTCAGCTGAGGTATGTTTTTACACAGACTGGGGTTATCTTTGCTCCTCTGTCTTGTATACAGATGCTGATCTGTAAAACCCAGCCCTGCTCTGGTCTGCATATCCCAGCCTCTATTTTGGAAGTGGAGAAGGGAATGAGTTCAGCTGTGACAGAGCTGAGTTGGGGCTGTGATTATTGGTGAAAATGTGAACATGGAGCTCGTAGAGAGAAACAAGCTTGATACCCCAACAGGAAAATTCACCATCAAGCACTTGGTCTCAGGGATCATTTTATTCTCAGAAAGTGGGGCATGAATACAGAGTTAATTATGACCAGAACCTGTAGCAATAACCTGTTTGTTATAAAACTCTAGTCCTAATCTAGAAGAGCTGTAATCTTACCCTGCTATCTGAAATTTGTTGCTTTATTAAGATTACATTCTTGACTGAAAAAAAAAGTAGTGAGTTAGTTTGATAAGTTTATTGCCCTTTGTCAGGATGGTAGTATTTTCTTCTGCTTTGAAAATAGATGTTCCTGTTTCTATGGCTGTATATTTATCCTTTCTTTTAGCTTTTTCATTACTGTTCCTTTTAATCATTTAATGAGGAGTGTTCAGGTTCCTGATGATTTAAAATTATAACTCACAGAGACACTGGCAATATCTTTGCTGGAGAAAACGTTGATCCTCTAACTTTAAGACTTTAAATTCAAACCACATGTTTTTGCCACTAACTCCAAAAACAACCCCCGGAGTTGTGTGACTGTCACTAGAATATAAACCAAAGCCATTCTGCAAACAAAAGCTGCAGTATTTAAATTGCGATTACGGTCAGAAAAGTGACTATTTTAATCATTGCTCTGCTTTACCCGGGAGATCTGCTCCCTCTGCACATTCCAAATATCTCTGCAGATTTTTATAGACTGAAGGGAGATTTTACTGCCTTCCACCCCTCTTAGCCCTACGGAGGCAGGCGAGTGAGCCAGATTTGTTCCAGACTCACACATCCGCGGGAGTGCGAGCTGAATTCCCGCGGCGGGACCTGCCGAGCCGCTGATGTGCCCGCCGCGCTTTTGTGCTCCCCGGGAGCTCGCAGGGTGCAGGGCAGTTAGAGGGGGAAGAACAAAACACAAAACCAAAACCACAGCGGTTTTCCTATAAACTGGTTTGGTTTGAAAAGGGAAAAAAAATCCCCGGAAGGCCTCTTGGGTTTGAATGGCTTTTTTGAGTGCAGCTACCCGGATGGACCCTGCTTCAAGGGCAGGGGCTCTGAGTAAAGGAAAATAAAAAAAATTCAAAAAGTATTAGATACAGGGAAATTGAAAATAAGGAGATGCAAATGTCTCAAGGGGATTTTCTTTTCTTGCTGGCATTGAGGAGCCAATTCAGTTCCTTTAATATTTTCCTTATGTGGACACTTTCTTACAGCTTTCTGGGTGCTGAGCTTCATCCTTTTTGGGCTCCTACAGACCCAAACACTGCCTCCTCCAACCCTCAAGCCCCATTTTGTGTGTTTTCTACTTCAATAATTGAATCTCATTTAGGGGGTAGCTGCTTTAACTCCCTATCTTCATTTATAAAATGCAATATATGTATTTTATATCTGTGAAAATCCCCAATTACAGTATCGAGAATGTTCCTCTGATATACACGAATTCAAAATAAATGTTGTCAGGAGAACATCTAATTCATTTTAGATGGTTTTATTAGGCGTCTCTTAACAAATCCCAGAGTATGTAAATGAAATATAACTATACGTACATATTCATCAGTCTGTTCTTGGAATTAAATATGAGCGCTGTGACATTTGGTTTTAAGGAATGACTAATTAACATGTGTGCAGGATGTTCTCATCTTTCTGCTTTGGAGTCCTGGAGTCAGGGAAAAGCAGACAAAGCATATTTCCACTCTTTCTATCATAGTTTGCAAAGCAGAAAGCTGCTCATGACAGCCAAGAACTTCTCAGGCGTTTCTGTACCTGTTGGATGCTGACACGGGGCCCCTTCTTGAGCGTTCAGTGTTGTTAAATGTCATCTCATCTGCTCTGGGGCCAGGAGTGCATTAAAAAAATCAGCTTCGCAGCCGACCTGGCTTTTAATAATCACACCAACAAGTCACAGGGCACAATAAAGAGCAGGACAACTTCTGGAGTACAGCCAATGTGCTGTTGATTTACCTCCACAACAGGATGCTGGAAAACTGAGCTGAGCCCCGGGATGCTCCCCATCCGCACTGTCCCAGAGGTGCTCTCTAGGAAAACCTGGGCTGGATCCTGTAGGGATATTTGGGGGTTGAATGCCTCAATGCCATGCTTGGGAACACCAGGCTTTACTGCACGGCTGGTAAAAACCCAGAGAAACACCCACATTAGTTTTCGGCAGGTTTGGCTTGAGTCGCTTTTGTGCAAAAGCAATGTGTGTGCAGGGCATACACTTTTTGCAGCAGAAAAAATAAGCAGAAAAAAAGGAAACCCACTGTAATTTCTTTCTGAGGGTGCTGGGGGAGGCTAGGCACACCGCACCGCCCCGTCTGAGCGCCCTGGAGAAGTTGACCAGAACAAATCTCAGCAGGAACACACAAACCTCTATTATACCTTTTAAAAAGCTCCCCATTGAATGCAGCCAGGCAGATGGGAAGGGCCCTTTTATTTCCTTTTTTCTTTCTCCGCCTGAGTTCATTCTCTCCCTTTGGGGGAGCCAGGTTCAAAGACATGCCAAATGCATCAAAACCTTCCCAATAAAGTCCCTTTCACCTCCCGGCAGAGCAGGGATGGGACTGGAGCGTGCTGGGAGCGCTGGGTCTGACAGTGACTTTCAGGACTGTGTGTGGTAAATCGTGTGCACATTTCCCAAAACAATGCCCTGAATTGGATGTCTAATTCCCTGGAAATTAAATCCCTCAGCTGGTCAGGGAAAACAGGAGCCAAAGAGATTAAATAGTGCAGTAGGGAGAATCTTTGAGGGTTGAAGGGGGTGTTCTGGTGGGTTTGTTGGGGTATTTTTTAATAGCAGAGGGGTAGCAAAGTAGTAGTTTGATGTTGCTTCCACTCTATTTTAATTTGAACCATGAATTCCCCTCTTCCTCTCTCAATAATCCCCATGAAAAACTACCTCTTTATGCTCATTACCCAACAGGTGAGCTCTGTCCCAGCAAGCACAACCCCATTTCAGGATGCAGAATTAATTTCTGAGTCCTTGAGGTGAGTGCAGGGGGATGCTGCAGATGCAGACCCCATTCCCATGGCCCCAGGCATCCCACATCCTGCTCAGGTCCCTGCTAGAGCCTGCAGCTCCCAGCATCTCCCTGGTGCTGCACTGCCCACCACAGCCTTTGCTCAGTCCTGGGTTATTTATCCCAGTACAAACTCGACTGGAATAATTTGGAATCATTTGTCAGAGGGGCCAAAAATGGGGCTGAGGTGTTCCCGTTGCTTATTTGTTGCTGGTGTGTTAAATTTGAGCAGGTCCAGCCACGGATGCTCCGGTGCAGCGCAGCAAGTGGCTGGATGCTGGATAAAAGCACAGTCCCTGCTCCTCAGGAAGCGATCTTTCCCCGCAGGGCTGCTTTTGAACTGCTACAAGTCAAAACTTAGTGGGCCTCACAGTGGCAATTTTTTTTTTCCTTAAAAAAAAAAAAAATGCAGTTTCCTATGTATTTTTACTGACAAAAGCCTGACGCTTCCTTTATATGCTTTATTTTCTTTCTCCTCTGAAACGATCGTTAGACAAAAGCAGTTTTGCTGCTGGTTAATCAAGAGAGTGATGTGGCCCTGCATTTTAATCCTAAACCAATTAGCAGGATTTGACATCATGCCATTAGACTGCTTGAAACAAAAATCAAGGACAGCGTAATGCAGCTAGAAAAGAACAATAACCATCAGCATTGCCCTGTCAAAGGAGAAGGAAGAAATTTGGCTGCGTCTGTAATTTCCAAGCAATCCCCTTTCCCTCAAACCTGAGCATTCAAATGAGGGAGCTAAATAATAATGAGAGGGGGAAATGTTGAATCTCTAATCACATTACCCTAAAAACTGCACTGGTTTTAAAAGCAGAAATTGCTGCTCTTGCTCCTGAGCTGGCAGAAATTGGTTGCATTTTCAAGCCCCGAGTTGTGGTTTATGATTTCAGTCGCGGGCGCTCCGTGCTTTGCAGGTTGCGCAGCGCCTCGGATGCAGATGCACAGCGAGGGACCCCGCTGGGTGCGAACGCACCAGCATCCCTCAGAAACAACTTCCTGGACAGGGAAATGTTTGCTTTATCCAAACCACCCTAAGATAATTAATGAACAAAGCAGCTTTTAGCAACTGTACTTTTTGCTGGCAGGAATGCACCTTGCGGCTGGTCCCGCGGTGGTGGCGGCGCAGCCTGAGCCGGTGGCCGGGACTGGAGCCGGCCTGGCAGGCGTTGGCCAAGCCACGGCTGCTGCCCGCGGGCACAAACAAGCCCTGGCGAAGATACAGGGTGAGAACAAAACTGCAGGCAGGCCCCGGGGTGCAGTATTGGAGGGATGAATGCCTGAAGCACATCGGGGACTCCGCGCCTTGCTGAGCGCTCGGGGCTGGCAGCGGAGAGCGGAGCGGGAGCGAAACCCAGCGTCTCGTAAAGCAGCATATGGATAGAGCACAAATGGATGGGGTTTTATGTCCTGTGCAATATTTTCATTGATATTTATTTTGATTTAATTTGGCTAATGTGCGGGAGAAATGAAAGCGTGCCATACTCCTCAACATCTGATGAGAAGCTGAATACTTTTTAAAATTAGTATTCCCTCAGAGGCATCGATCTTTAAGGTCTGCCCAGCAACTGTGCTGGAAAATCATGAATTACTCCATGAAAATCACGGGATGACCCTTGGAGCAGCAGATTGTTGTTTTAATGTTGAATTTTTTCTGTTAGTATTACAGTTTCTAATCTTTCTGCTTCAGCCTTTTTGTCCATAACTTTAGTTTTCCTTTTAATAAAAGTGGAGTTTTCCACACTCTCAAACCACTTCAAAGAGAGGATTTTTTAAAAAAAATATTAATAAATGATCATGAAATTTGTTATAAAAGGGTGAAAGATGGCAATTGTCCTTATCCTTGCTGTGAGAGAGGAGAGGCTGAAGTGGAGCCAGGAGCGATGGTCACAAATTGTAGCGTGAGGTTGGAGACCAGGGTGCAAATCTCTGCCAAAGACTTCCAGGGCGAAGTTGGGCAAGCAACATAAATCTTCCTCTCTCCTAGCTGCCATCTGCAATACGGGACAAAAAGAGCCCATTTCCTCCGCAGGGATCTGTGTACAAATGCCTTAAAACTGGCGAGGGGCAGCAGTGATGGCAGGGCCATGTGCAGGCTGGAGAGAGACAAAAAATAACTCCCCAAAGATGTTAGCGGCAAATAAATCCTCTGCCTTCCCGCCGAAGCAGCTCTCCCGGAGCTTTGTGGCTCTGAATTTTGAGGGAATAAATTTGTGAGAGGAGGTTAGGGAGGGTAAGGTGAGCAGGGGCTGGGGGATACCTAAAGCATCAACCCAAACCCCCCTTTGCCCCACCAAGGCGTCCCCAGGGCTGCCTCCTGCTGCACTGCTGGGACTTTAATGTCCCGTTTCCCTCGCCTGTTAATAAAGGAACAAAAAGTGCTTTTGCCTCCTCAAGGGTGTTGTGAGACAAAGTTGGTAAGTGCTGAAAAGAAACCCAAACCCGAGGAGAAAGCTGGCTTTGTTGCCTTCGGACACAGACCACTGCAGACCTTGCTTGAATTTTGCTGAAACATCTCTTGAATGAAAACATGTTCTTCCAAAAAACCCATCAAACACGTCCTGGCTGGAAACGGCTGCCAGGGGACTGAAAGGAACTGCAGATTATAGATCCTCGGGGCTCCTGTGGCAACAAAATGTTTGTCCCATGGATTTGAGCTGGATCCAATGAATCCAAAAGGTGCTGGGAGTGACTCTTTAAAACGTCCTGTAGGAAAAAAAAAAGGGAAAAAAACCCCAACAGGCTAAATAAACCAAAAAAGGCAAAACAAGAAACAACAGCAAGAAAACACCTTTATATTAAAATAATAGTAATAGTAATAGTAGCAATAATAATAATAATAATAATGGGACATTGGACAGGGAAAGGAAAATTCAGAAGGTCAAAGGCTAAACCTCCACCTGAATTTTAAACTGAATTGGAAAGGAAAGGAAAGAAAATTAAATTCAGTCAGTTCGACCCTGTAAACTGGGTTCAAAAAAAAGTTTCCAAGGACAACAGCAGCACCAAACTCTGAATTTTCAGAGTCAGAGAGGGCACCTTGAGGTACCAGGCAAAGAGAAAAAGGATTGTATAAAAGATTAGTGATCCTGTGTTTCTTCTACCCTGTATGTCACTGAGCTCTACAAAAGTAAAAACTGTATTTGCATATTTCAAACTTGTGAATATCAAGATAAATGTTTTGTGTTCACACTCTCAGGACTTCACAGGAAAATAATTTTTTAATGGGAATTATTTTTTTTTCACAGGAAAATAATTTTTTAATGGGAATAATTTTTTTTAAAGCTTATCTAAACTAGATGAAATCTAATACTAAAAAAGAATCTCTAGAGCAAGACTAGGACAAAATTATCACAAAATGGAGCAGAGTAAGGAGTGTACCCACAGTCTGGCATAACTGAAGCATTAGTTACTGGAAAAGGCTACCAGAAATAGTTAAAGAAATGGCATCTTTAACAAAATAGTGGTTTTCTGCTGTATTCCAGGCAAGCAAATAAATGAGTCAACATTTGAAATGTGATGCAGAGAAAACATTGCAACTGCTTGGTTGGTTTCAGGTGCATATTATATTTATAAAACAGAAGTTTTATCCTTCATTAAAAAAAAATTGTCTCTTAGAGATCTCTTTTTTTTCTTTTTTTTTCTCTTGCCTTATATCTAGATTCAGAAATTATTTTTTAATTGTTTTACTATATTTTATTTTCAGCTACAAAGTCAGCCTCCTTGGGCTTGCATTAATTTGATGTGCATCCATCTTAATTGAAGCTGATCCATTTCAGTCTTGGCAGCACATTGATAATAAACAGGAACCAAACACCATTTGGCAAATTCCAATCTACCAGCAAAACAAGGAGAAAGCAGAAAACCTGGGGCCATCTCCTGGAATCAGTTCCTGGGCTGCAGCTCAGTCTTCGTATGTATATGATTTTATTTTATTTTTCATAGCAAACCAGTTATCATCATAATTGTATTTGTAATTTCAAAGGTATATTATCATACTAATGGATGATGAGCACTCAACAGTCACAAGAAATAGTAATTAAATAAGTTCTCCTGTCCTAGCAGGGACAGTGTTCCCTAACCCCCATTATGGAAATTGGTTAAACTAAGAATATTTCCTTTATAGTTTCAGCTCTTCAGAAAGCCTTTGATATCCTAAGCCAAAGCAACTACCCATCAGAAACAGAAAGATGTACTTTGGTCCCCCATGCCAGCTTTTTACTTATGTCTGCTATTTCATTTCCCCTGTAATATGGGGGTAAGTCTTAGCCAACATCTTCATTTTCATTCATTAATGAAATCATGGTAATATCCCACTTTTCACTTAGCTGTCTCCCAGGCACTTTGGAGGTGTCTGTCACCATGGTATGTATATATAGAAAGAGAAAGAGCACTCTGCCCAAAAATGACCAGTCAGTAAAGTTTCTCAATATAAAAAAGGTCAAAGTACTACAGGACTCTATTATTATCATCCCTTAAAACCCCACAAAGCATTAAAATCATGAGTGTGGCAAAGCTGGAAAACACAACTTGATATCACTGTGGCTGTTGGTGGCTTCTGCTCTCCCTCTCTGCCCCACACTTAGCAGTTGTGCTTCTCACCCAAACTTCCTTTTTTTCCTGAACTAAAAGGTCACTTTGTGGCATGCCAGAAGATGCTCTGCTCATCCACTGTTCTGCTGTCCTTCTCAGCTTTAATCAGCATAGATAAACTGCATCCCTAAATAATTTGAAAGGCAAATAAAAACAAGCACACGCAAAAATTACCGCAGTTTCTACGTTCTTGAAGAGTGGGGAAAAATGTCCTGAAAAGCTCTCTTTATTAATATGAGATGGCAAATATTTTTTGCTGTTTATTAAATCATATGAAAGGTTAATTATGGTTAGCGACTGTGGGTAGAAAACAATTCTTGGAAGATGCTTTTGTAACAACAGGTTGGCAGTATGCAGAAGCCATCTGCTTCCTGCAAATGTTAAGGTACAATCTCAAACTTGTGAGGTTAAAAATTACAGATTGCAGAGTAGTTTGGTAGAAGGAAAATCCATGTTGTGTTGATGTAAAGTTGCTCAGTCTCCTTGACACACAGCCTGGAAGGAATGCCAAGTTCCCTAAAGGACGGTGTTTGGCTGGAGAGGACCCTCGCTCGGGGTATTCTGTGCTCACACTGGCTGTCTACACAGCTAATTAAGTCATTTTTGTGCTGTGATTCATCTTTTTTAATACAAGAATTGGTTTCAAATCCTGACCCGTGAATAGGAGTGGATTGTGACTATAATATTCTGATTTCAAGTGGGGAATTCAGCTCCTTCCATGAAGGAGAATAGATAAAATCATTATCAAGGAGATGCACTCCTGAAACTTGTTGCTTCAATCCACAATGTGTGGACTTCACTATGGCTGCAAACTCTTCTTGTTAAAAAAAGAAGAGTTATTACCCTCATTTTACATATAGTGATCTGGGCAAAAAGATAGGAAGAGATTTGCCTGTGAGCTCACCCAGGGAAGCTGTGGCTAATGGAATTGAACCCAGATTTTTCAGATGGTAGTGAAGTGCCATAACCACAAAACCATTCTTTCTCTCTGTGGGTCAGCTATGGTGACTTCAGCATTTGGGCTGGGCATTTAAAGATGTTTATCTTTTTCCACGGATCAAATTTAATTCTGCTGGATTTTCCACTTTATCCTTCCCCTCTAGAGATAACATTGCCCAACTTTGCCTGCTCCCCACCAAGGAAAGACAAATTGAACCACCTGTAAGAGAAGAGATGGGGAACTGCCCCCTTCACTTTTCAGTCAAATAGGAAGAAACTGTTTTGGATTTTTTCAGAGACTCTGACCTGAAGTGATGGCATGCAACGTTCAGCCCCCTTTGCTGCTCCTCTAACTTACTTACAACATCTCCCCACACTCATCTCTAGGAGCTGACTGCCAGCTGGCTGCTGTGTAAAAGAGCTCATTTAGGAAAAAATTCTTCTCTGAAAGAGTGATCAGGCATTGGAACAGGCTGCCCAGGGAAGTGATGGAATCACTATCCCTGGAAGTGTCCAAAAGGCATGTGGATGTGGTACTTGGGGACACGGTTTGGTGACAAGCACAGTTGGACTTGATGATCTCCAAGGTCATTACCAGTCTAAAGGACTCTGTGATTTCTAAGCACTGCCAGCAATGAGACACCGAGTTGTTTACTGAGCAATAAAATAATATGGGGCCTTTTCCCTGTTACTCTACCCTAAACAATTCTGTCAAGGCTATGAAATGTCTGAAGGGATTTCTTCTCCAACTGCCTTGTTTTTGAAAAGAAACTTTACAGCTAGATGACATTTTTTTAAAGCATCCTCTAAAATGGTTTTACCTCCTCCTGTTGGGCTGGAATAGGTGATCCACTCCATTATCAGCACCTCCTGCCAGGAAGGATATACTACCATTAAAATCCCTCTGCATGGAGGAGAGAGGGGCAGACCTGACCCCCTGGGCTCTGCTGCAGAACTCCCAGTCATTCATCACAGCCTTGCTCCCCTGTGCTGGCAGCATCCCTCACCACGATTGTTAGCAGCAGGACCTGCCCTGCCCTGCATCGTCCCCTTCTGCCGCCAGCCCTGCTGCTGCCTCTCTGCCTCGGAAAATCTGAGCTCAGGGCTGCTTGTGGGATGCAGGTGATGAGATCTGCTATTTCTGGGCTGAAACCACTGATGGGGAAGTAGGAACCAGGTCTATTCATCTCCCTGACGTTTTGTCAACAGACCAGGACTTTTCCCTCTCTTCTTCTTGGTCTGATCTCTTCAATGAAACTGAAGATCATTATGAGTAATACCAGAAATATTTCTTCAGGCTTCCTGGAGTGCCCTGCAGGAGCTGGCTGCATGTGAGGGACTGAAACACATAGAAGTTAGGGATGAGATGTTTCAATGCCACTGAAGGGATCTGGATGCCCAGCATCCATTAAAATGAATAACAATTCCTGTCCTGCCCTAAATGGCCAGAACTCAAATTGCTCCATGAGATGAAAACCATCTTGGTTAATGCACGGACACTTAAGCCCTCAGCATCTGATTTCACTTATATTTTATTTCCAGCAAACTTGGTTGATGATGTCCAATGAAACACTTGCACACCCCTTACCCTCTCCCCAGCAGCTCATCGGCCATCACTTGCCAGCTCCACTATCAGGAGAAGGTGACGAAGGTACCTAATTTATTTGCAAGTTGGAGAATGATGTAAAAGGTTCCTCGTCCATCATGATAAAGGCTTCCAAAAAAACCCAGACAAATGTTCCTTCCTCTCGTTTCGCCTGTGCTCTGTGAGGACATTTGAAGCAGAGGGAAAGTTCAGTGTAGCTGTATGTACAGAGGGGATGCACACAAATCACAGCTGCTGCTGATTGGATCCAGAGATCTAACTGGTCCCTCACGGCAGCACTCTGGGCTGCTCCTGCCTCCCCTGACCTGCCAAGGGCTCAGCCACTCCCAGCATCGGGTCGCTCACCAAGCAGAGCAGGCATTGAGGGCCTTGCCCAACTCAGAGGAAGATGGAGACATAAAATAACATATAATAATATAAAATAGCATAAAATAATATAAAATAACTCCAGGTGCTTGCTCTGAGGCTAATGCCTCTTGCAGAAAGCATCCCTACACCAAAGCATTGAGAAAAAACACTAACATTGCCAGAAATAAGATGTTTCCCACATCCCCTTCCTGCCCTAAGTGCAAAGCAACATGCCTGTCTGTCTTAGGGACTATTGGTCTTTTTTAACCATTTTTAGGACCATTACCACCCCATCCAACTCCACACATGAGCCCAACCATGAACTGTGGACTTGGATGCTCCCAAGTTACATGGAGCAAAGTCCTGGGAAAGTGGGAAGGAAATACCCAAAGTTTGGTCTCAGGTCCATTTTAGTCCTGGAAAAAGCTCTGAGTCTTCTTTTATTATGCAAACCTCCTCAGCCAATCCTGATTTTAATAAAGTTGATTAATGATTGCGCTGCGGACAAGGACAGTTATTCCCTGACTTATGCTATGCCGTTTATGGAAGCTGTATCCCTAAATGAATTACTGCAGGGATCATTAAATTTTGACTTAAATTGGACATAGTAAGCTCATTTAAAAAAATAAAAAGCTTAGCAAGTTATATATAAACTAGAGGAAAAATGAATCTCCTCAAGCTGTCTCTCATCTCCTTCTCAAGCAGGAACCTAAAGGGCAGATTTGCAAAGGGAAGTTTAAATTTGCAGGGCAAATCTTCATGAAGGCACTTTGAAGCTGCATTTGTGCAAGTCCTAATTGAATTATGGGCTCAAAATTTGGTCCTTTATCCTCAGTCAGTTTAACAGGTCCCCAGATCTGGGGTTGGCAGTAGAAATATCGTTACCCTGGAGAAAGAAGGTGAAAACTGCCACCCTCTCTCTGTATGGTGGGAAGTGGGTGCTGTTCCCATGCCCTGCACTGTGGCAGCTGAGGATACAGAGACCCAAAGAAGAGGCACACAGGTTTTTAATGGGATTACCTTTAAAATCACATTAAAGAAAAGAAAAAGGTTTGATGGCTTTAAGATTTCAATACTTCTTTGCTGAGTGTTTTTTGAAGGAGGATAGAGATGCTGGACATGGATTTTTTTTCTGCTTTGCAAGCATTTGAAAACAGTTCAATTTTTGTTGATTTGGTTCCCCTTGTATAAAACTGCCAACATTACTCTTTGATGCTGAGAGTAATCACAGGAATGGCCATGGGGCCTTGTGAGGGTGGTCACCGACTGGGAAAAATTGCCCTGAAAAGCTGTGGTTGCCCCTGGATCCCTGGAAATGTCCAAGGCCAGGTTGGATGGGGCTTGGAAAAACCTGAGATGGGGGAAGGTGTCCCTGCCCATGGCAGGGGGTGGAACTAAACGAGCTTTAAGGTCCCCTCCAACCCAAATCATTTTATGAATATTCATTCATTTAATAAAAAGGATTGCATCTTTGCCTATGGATGCGTTTCCAGTAGGGGGAAAGACTGTAAGCAAAATTAAAGTGATAAAGTAGGAGAGGTTTAAGTAGCAATATTCAGACCCTTCTTAACATCCAGACTATGAACTCCAGACACATTTATTCATCCCACCTTCCAAATCCCAGTCACACCATCCTGTGGGAAGGGGTGAGCTCAGAGGGTAAAGGGATTCCAACTGCCTGCTCCATGCCTCTCTGTGTTTTAATTAAAAAAATCTCAATTAATTAATTTTTCACTTTGTGTCAAAATTCCCTTCAGTGGGCTGATCAATGATGGACATATCTCTTGGGAAATGGAACTGGAGAAAGATACCTTTTTTTAATTATTCTTACGCAGCAAACTCTAAAAAGCTGTAGTTTACTGCCCCTTTGTGCTGACTTGCTTGGTCATAGCAGGATTAAGTTTCTGCTTAAATCCAGGAGATTTTAAAGTATATACTAACATGAAAAAAAATAAAAAAAAAAGGAAAACTGGGCTATGTTTCAGATATTTGATAATCTGTAAATACAGAACTAGTATATGCTCTGCCCAAAAAGAAAAAAAAATATGGAAAATAATGTAAAATTTCAACACCTCCCTGCTTTTTACTTTCTGGCAGAGAGCTCAGCATGCAGGGGGTTCAGTCCTTTCTCCATAACCCAGAACTGCTTTTCCTCTGGATGGAAATTTCTATTCCATCGCCATCTCGTGGTTCCCTGCAAAAACTGCTGGCTCTGCAGAACGTCTCCTCACGTTGCTGGTGCTGAATTGCACGAAGGCACCTTTTAAAATGCAACGTCCACTGGACCTGAGACACACGGGGGACTAAAATTAATATTGCGTAGCTGGGCCTGCAACGGGGGAGTTGGGAGGGGAAATGGGGGATTTCAACCCCAACACTCAGGAACTCACGTGGCTTTGAGCAGCCACACACTGTCCTGTGTTACATGGAGATCATTGCCCAGAGGATTTGGGGGTTTTTTTTGCAGGTATGGGCTGGGTCCTAATCCATGAGAAGGACTAGGAGGAAACTCTCTTCCAAATGATGAAAGACACCAAACCTGTTATTTAGAGTGGAATATCTGGCATGCTTATCATAGAAAGTTTGGTTTAGAAGGGACTTTCCAAAGATTATCTAGTCCAACCCCCTTGCAGTGAACAGGGACATTTTTAACTAGACCTGGCTGCTCCAAGCCTCATCCAACCTGACCTTAAATGTTTCCAGGGGTGGAGTGTCTAATGTCTGTGAAATTTTTTTTTTTAATTATTTCATTCATTTTTTACATCTTACTTCTTTGACTAGCTTGAGCTGCACTGAAACAATGAAGAGCAAACCCCAGATTTATGATGGTTTTTTATAGTATTATCATGGCACTGGCACTGGTTTGGGAATGTCACTTACTTCAGCCTGTGCAAGAGCCTCCTGTGCAGATTGTAAATGGGGATTGCTGTGATCATGGGGTTGTGATTGCAGGCAAGAAGGAGGATGGAGGAAAAGCTGCAGAAATTAACATCAGTCTGAAAAATCTCAGCTGCAAGAACATCAGCAACAGCTCTCCAGCCCAGCCCAGCCCACTCTGTTGAACTTGTCAAAATTCCCTCACCTTGATTTCATCCTGCTGGAAAAGGAGTCTTTGCAGGAGGCTGCATGTGTGCCCCTGGTTTTCCTCAGCAAGCCAAGAAGAGAGGGAATGCTGAAACTCAGCCCATGGTTGGGAAATTGCCCCCCTCTAATACAAGCCAGACCTGTGGAAACCCTCCAGGTCTCAAAATCCCTCCTCGGCTCAAGCAGGACTTTGATGAAGAAAAGCAGAATAAAAGTGAACAGGAAGAAAGCGAGTTTAAATAAGCCCAAACAAGGAACAGCAGATATTGAGAAAGCAAAGTGAACAGCTGTGGGCAGCCCCAGCTGTTTCACTGCCCCAGAAGAAGCCAGGACACCATGGGAAATGCCCTGTTGTGGTGAATGGCACGGACATCCCCGGGTCTCTTCATAGCCATGTGTACGTGGGCATGAGCACCATGGGCAAGGGAGGACAATGAGTAAATCTGTGAGCAATTTTGCCAGTGAAGAGTTCTAGTGAAGTAAATGTTTTACTCAGCTTTGGAGCTTCTTGATGGCAGATTTCCCATTTTCCTGGGAAAAATCCCCCTGAACACATTGGCTGGTGGACTCCCACTTCACATCTCCAGGGCACATTGGCTCTTCTGCCCCATCTTCATCCCTGCTGGATCTACTTCACACCTGCTGTTTGCAGCCAGTTGGAGCAAAACACACAGTCCTGTCCACTCCTTGTCTCCCCTCACTTAACATAAAGACACAAACAGGTTTTCCTTCTTTTCCAGCATGGTGCCACGGGCTTTGTGCTGCTTCCCTCCAGCCCAAGGAATGTCAGGGACAAAGCACTGCAAGCCCATTTGGGCACTGTACTGAAAGGGACATTGCTGCCACATTTGGGACCACATCTTAGGGTGGAGAAAAGGCAGTTTGAGGACCTAAAGAGGAAGGAGCACTGTTTGGCACATAGAACCTCTGGAAGGTACCTAATCTACATTATTATCAGACATCTAAAAGTATTTGCAAAAGGTAGTTCCCAGCTTACTTTTCACTCCACCATGGAGCAAGCCTAGAAACAAATGAGGAGCTTGTTCATTTGCACCTTGCTGAAATGAGTGGCTTCCTTTATACCAGCTGCCTCTCAGAAATGTTGAGATTTAATTAATCCCTGGCTAGAAATAATGTACAGCATTGCCTAATCTCTAACTCAGGATATCAATGCTAATGCTCAGCATAAAGAATGAGGTTTGTTGAATGTACAGATGGAAAATTGACCACGGTGCCACCAGCCTGGTGCCGTTCACTGAGCAGCCTCAGTACTGCTGCTGGGGGAGAGGAATCATTTGCTGATGGTTGAATTTGGGAATGTGTTATTGTGCTGAAGCTTTGCTACAAGCCAAAAGAAGGCTACAGCAGTGCGAGTCCCAGCTTCTCCACCCTCAATTTCACTCTGGGCCACGTAGCCAATCCAGCTCTTGGTGCCGCATTACCAAAGCTATCCAAGGAGGACAAGTCTCTACAGGCATTGATGAGTAACAGATCCATATAAACTTCCTCTAATATAGCCTTGCTAGAAAACCTGCAGAGAAAACTTCAGATGCTGGTTACCCCCTCCCAGCCCCTCCCTGGCAGTCAGGTGCCCATGTCAAGGTGCTGGAGCTCCTCAGAGGGAAGTGAGGTAGCTCATGCTGGGGAATGTTGGAGCAGGATGGCCGGCACGTGTGTGCTCAGCCAGCTTCGCACTGTAAGAGGATCTCCTCCTTTTTTGGAGCAATCAACTGGCCTCTGTCTTCTGGGTCACTCTGGTAGCATTTAGTATTCCTGAGCATCCCCAGCACCCCTGAGCTCCTGCTGCCAGCTCTCCCCTGGCTCTCACACACAGAGAGATGCCAAGCTCTGCCCTGGCCCCATCCGCTCTGCCCTTTGTCCACACCTCCTAGAAACCACTCTTCTTCCTCACCCTTTGCCCTAGGCTATATATAAAGGGCTAATCCCAAAGCTGGATCTGCAAAGACCTTAGCTGCTGGCTTCAGGGTGGATTTTTTAACAAATGATTAAATAACCAGAGGAGAACAGCACAGAGTCATCCCTGAGCCAAATTCTCTAAGTGGTTTCTTCCTCCCAGGAGGATGCAAAGTGTGAGGAGCAGGGACAGGTTGATGCTTGCCAGTATCCTTTGACAGGTTTTGTCTTCATTTGCATTTTCATAGGTGAGATGAGAAACACTGGTTGGGTTTTGAATGAAAACTGTGGCAGCTTCAGTACAGAATATCCAGATACGTGCTCTGGGTTGTCATGTGCAGACTCCAACTGAAGAGGATCAAAGGAAAAGGGTCTATTTTTGGTTTTGCATCTAGTAATTGCTCTGAACAAATGAGCAATGCATCTGAGAAGTAATCAGCAATCTTTTTTCAGGTTTCCATCTGGTAAAATTCTTGTAGGTGCTGTAACTTCAGAATAATTTCAGGCCTGTACTTCTCACTGAAGACTTTGAAGTTGGAGTCAACCAGTGAGTGGAAGAACACAGATTTGCTGTTTTGTCACTCATGACCATTCAGAAAACTACTAAAACAACACTCCTCGGGGCTGTGAACACCTACACCCAGTAGTGCTGGATGCAGTGAGTTTTATAGAGTTCTAGAATATCCTGATTAGAAAGAACTCATAGGATTCTAGGAGTCCAACTCCTGGGAAAGTAAAAAGGAAAGAAAGAATGAAGGACAACTGAAAGACCAGAAGGAAGAATGAAAGAAGAAATGAAGAAATAAAGTTAAAAAAAAGAAAGAAAGAAAAAGATATTAAAGGAGTCCAACTCAAAGAGATATTACCTTTTTATAACTTGTGAAGTTACACCAGGGTGAGAGTTCCCTTTGCCTCTAAATCTTGTTCTGCAGTGACAATGAAACAGCACAGCTGGGAATGGGGAGAGTTGTGAGGATGAAGGGAATGATGCAAGAGTCAGAGTTACACTCTGGACTTACTACAGTTTGAGTCCTACATGAAGGCTGGACTCCTGCCATATTGCAGAGTGTAACAGCACTTAAAGAGTGAAAATCCCACCACTTCTCCATGTAGGATGAATTAGCACAGATCTGCAGGCTGGTTCCTCGGGAGGCCAGTGGTGATTCTGGGGTGAATTTCCCAGCTTTCTGTGAAACTGAGGTTTCACATCATTCATGGGCAAGTTCCACCCACTGAATTGAGGTGTCACAGACCCATGGAAAGGAGTAGGAGCAGAACAGGAGACTTTGGAGCTGATGCTTTTTAGACACCAGTTATTGCAGAGTATTGTATGCATCATTCTGAATTTAGGCTTGTTTTTGTATGAAAGCAATTGGCTAGCAAGATTGCTGTAAGTATTCCCAGCAGAGTTGTGTTGAGGGAAAAAAGATTCCTTTTCTTAATGGAAAATTTTGACTTTATAACTCAAAACTTGAAAATTTTAGCTGAAAACTGTGAGAGCTTTCCCCAGTGTGACTTCTTGTTTTCCAACAAAAATAAAATAGCAGAGATGGAAGTGGAAAGTTTCTGTTTTCAATCAGAAGGAAATTTTCCTTTCCTACCAGTTCAAATAGCTGGTAGTCTCTAGTCTAGCCTCTCTGCCAGCCTCCAGCTTCCCTGTTGCTCATGGATCAGTGTTTCCCAGGAGGCAGAGGAAGCTGTGCAGAGCTGAGAAGGGTCTGTGCTTGGCCACAGTTTTTCCTGAGCATGGACAATGTCACTGGAGCATTTGCAGCCACATTGCCAGGGATCTCCTTGACACTGGTGGAGACGAGGCACCTGCAGCTGTTAAAAAATAAAAATCTGTTTCCTGGCTGTGATCAGCAACAATCTGACTTTCCATGAGAAGGTGACTTTTAGGTCGAGAAATACGGAAATATAAACTGTTTAACCCTGTGTTGTGGAGACATTTGAGCAGCAGAAGGGGTGAGGTGGTGGCAGAACTCAGCTCACCACGGGCACCTCTTGGAGCTGGGTGCCTTTGCCTCAGTGAGCCATTTGCATTTGAAGTTTGGGGTTGGAAACAGGGAGTGTGCAGGGACTGACTGAGCAAAGCTCACCCTGACTTCAGAGCAGAACTGATGGATTTGGTGGGGATGCTAAAGGAGCTCCCAGCAGTGGCCTCCTCCCTCCTAGCAGTGCCACCACCACCTGTGTGTGGTGTCACCGTGGGCAAGGCACGTCCAGTGACCTTCAAAGAACTAACTGCATTAGTTGGGGATAAACTGTTCCCCACATAACCCATCTCTGGAGAAAGGCTGGCCTGTTAAATTAAACCCATTTTGTTAAGGCTTTTATATGCTGCTTGCCCATATGCAGAATTATGCCTTTAAAGATTAAAAAATCCAATATAAACAAAATAAATCCAGGGAGCTGAATGCATGAATCATTATTTTAGTACATATTGTCCATTCTAATCTGCAGTCCAATTGTGAAGTCATTCAAAATGCTGCTTCTCAGTAATTAGCAGGAATCTAACTCCGAGCCAATTTCTGATTAAATGTGCTTAAAATCAATAAAACATCATGAGTGATTAGAGTCACGTGTGATTAGCCCTGTCGAACAAAGCAGAATAAGTTATTGCCTCACTTTAACTTGTCAAAAAACAGAACTGGGGGTGGGAATGAGGAGGAACAGCTGATATTTCTACAAAGGGTTTTTCCAGTTCTCTGCCTCTCTTCACTCCTTTAGAAAAGTGAAAGGATTGGTTTGTTGTCTGAAAATTACAGGCTGAAGGGGAAAGTTTGGGGTGGCTTTGGCTTCTCCCATGGGTTTTTTTAAGGATATGCTGGGAATGTTGCTTTAATCCTGTATGACAGCTATGAAGAGTTACCTGGCCTCACCTGTTCCCTCCAGCTCAGCCCTGACTATTTGCAGAAGGAAATGGCTGTATGATTTTATTTATTCCTCTTTTCTAGAAGAGGCATAAAGATATCTTCTCTCTCCCTATAAAGGGAGCCATGCAATGAGATCTCCCCTGCCAGTGATGAAAATAAAGAGCAACAACTCAAGTCCAGGTGTTGACTGAGAAGCATTAGAGGGTGAAGCTGCTGGTGAGACGGTTTCTCTCCATCCTGCTGCCATGAACCCGGGGGCTCACAACACTCCTGGATACAAACTACCATCTCCTCCATCAACCTAGGGTGGTCCAGCACGAGGTGCTGCTGACAGAAAGTGGCTTTTTGGGCAAGCAGCTTTTGGCAGCGTGTCCCCCCATGCCGGCAGCTCGGGCCGGGGGTGGAGGCGGTGCCTGCACCCGGCTGAGATCTCACGTGGGGGCTGCGTGGGGTGGGAGAACTTCTCTGGAGCTTGGAGCTTGGCAGGGCTCGCCAGCAAAGCTTCCCTTGACGTCAGGAGATGGAGAACAACACTTATTTATAGCTACAGCTTCTTCTCTCACAGCTGTGTGGGGGCATCCCCACCGGCTGGACCCTGGGAGGAAAATCCAGCTCTGTGCTGCCTCTGGATCCAGCCCTAAGAGTGATGCTGCTGGGGCTGCTCTCTTCCCGTCTGTCAGCGCAGCAAAACCCACATCCACAACGGGCTCATGGTGCTGGGTGCAGAGGGGAGGCCTGGGAAGCATTGTCCCAAGTGTATTTCTCCTGGCAGACTGTGTTTAATTGTCTTGTTTTGTGGCCTATTTGAGAGAACACTGGGGTTTTTTTAAGAGTACATCCACATGCTCGTTTCCTGCTCTTGGCAAGGTTCTGGTGTTCCACCAGTGAAGCCAGATGATTTATAATTATAATTATTAATTCCCAGGAAACTCCCTGTTTGCCTGTCCCATGGGACAAGGGCTTGTGGCTCCATGTCACACCTGGGAGATGCAATGAGCCATCAGGGAAGGCTTGGGGAAAGACCTACAGATACAGGGAACCTTCTTCTGAGAGGAGTCTGCTGTGGGCAACCTCACCATCCCCAAACACCATGCCAAGCTTTGGGTTGGTGTGTCTTCCAAAGGAAATAGTCTTGGAAGCCTCCAGTTGAAATGAAAATGAAAAGAAAGTTCATTAAATGATGACTTGAGTCAAAATTAGCAATACAGAGTCAGCAAGGGTAGGTTGTGCATCATGATGTGCTGGTGGTGGGTCAGCATTGCCAACAGGGACAATGCACCTGGTTTGCCCTACATAAATTTCCTCTCTTTTACAGGTTTTCTTACTACTTTTCTTGCAAGCTGCTGGTCTTTAATGGCAAAAAGAGTGCTGAAACAGAGGAGCAGATCCTCAGCAGATATCCATGGCAGTAGCTGAGTTGCCCCCAGATTACAGCAGCTGAGTGCCAGGGTCTGCTGTGCTCTGAGAGATAAATCACCCTGCCCTGACCTCCTGGATGCAGCCCCAATGTGGGACCATCTGTGCTCGTCCCTGGTGCCACAGTGTGTGTGGGGAGATTTGCTGCTTGAGGTGAGGGGAGTCAGGACCATCCAACACAGGGTGCTGAGTAAAACCCAGGGCTGGATGTGGGAATTACATAAATCAGCTAATTATTCCTCTCCCTGAGCCCCCTGTGCATAGTTTAGTGTCTGAGCTGGGGTTTTTTGCTTTTCTCCAAAGCAGCTGGAGATGGGATGTTGAACATAGTGTGTTATTGCTCCTAATGGTATTAAAGGAAAACATCTCTAGTGCTGGTTGGCATGTTTTGATTGTATGTGAGGGTAAAATGAGTGCCAGATTTGCAGTGGGGAAGACTTTCCTCCAGATCAGATTAGCAGGAGTTGTTGGGGGAGTGAAGCAGGGAAGCAGGGAGTTGGGGGAGCACTGGATAGAATCTCTCTCTTGGAGTTAATTTGGCATTTTCACTGAACAACTCCCCGCTACAGAAGACCAGAACCCTTGGAGGTTCCTTTTCTCTCTTCCTTTGGTATTATTATTTGTGGCTTTATTTATTTGTACTAAAAGCCTTGAGCTCGTTATGGCATTTTTGCAAGTGTTTCTGTGGCTTGTGTTGAGTGAGTGTGTGCAGAGCAGTTGTTCCCTGGACTTTTGGATTAATGTTTGTCATATGATTGCCTGTGATTTCATGACCTCTGTGGCTGAAGTGAGCCCTGTGGGGTTTTTCATGTATGTGCAATTTAGCTTTTAATTAAGGCCTTGTTATCCAGGGAGTTGCAGCTTGGTTGGCTCGCATGCCCCAAGGTTCTCCTGGCTTGATACTGAAGTAAGGTAGCCCATATTTGGAAATATTCAGCTCATTTCTCTTGTTTCAGTTTTCCAAGCTGTTTGAATTAATCTTCAGTCTTCTCTTCCAATGTTTACTGAAGAACAGCAGTTTTTTTTAACACTCCCTTGTATCACACAGTGTGATCAGCCCAGCTCAGACAATGTGCATTCATGCTGGGGTCTGTTGCTCATTTAGCAGTCTACAAACTCCTAATGAAGTGCAGATGCACTGGGGAAGATCCTTCCTCCACAGATGAACCCTGGATCGCGATGCGCCGAGGAGCCGTGGCGAGCGATTCGCAGAAGCCACTTTCAGGCATTGGAGAGAGAGTAGTTTTACTTTCATTTATCTTCCTACTGACTCCTTTTTTTCTTTGCTAAGTGGCTTATCAGGTCCCTGTGTATAAATCTTCAAATGTATATCATACCTGGGCATAAAATCTGTCTTTTTGTGGGAACGGTTGCAGGAAGCACTCATTGCATGAGTGGTTTTTGTCGGTGCAGGTTTTGGGTGCTCAGACTGACTCTTGTGTACAGAACTGATTTCCAGAGTGGACTTCCTGGCATGCACAATCTCCTTCAACTGTCTCTAGGATACCCAAAGAATTGGGAGCTTTGACAGATGCCTGGCTGCAGATTAATTCCAGATGACTGAAGCAGATAGGTACCAGACCCTTTGCCTCTTGCTCCTGCTGCTCCCCAAAGCAGGAATTTACTTGACAGCCAGTTCCCAAGATGCCACCACACTCAGCTGTTTTACTAAAGTAACCTAAAGATTACTATTAGCAGGTTTTCACACATCTGTGTTGGAATCATTTAGCATAAGGGCAACTCAAGCTGGATTTTATGGCTGTGGTTCAGTATGTAATTCTGGATAATCATATGCCATCTCTCTGAAGAAGTAGTAGAGGTGCCTCACACATTAGAATTTCCATCCCAGGCCAAATTTTGACAACCAGGAGGTGTTGAGATATTTGTAGCCAATGTTTTTGTTGACAAAATGCATATTTGTAAAATCAGGATCGAGTTCTGAACTCAGATTCGGTGCATATTTCAATTTCCTTATATGTTAGGTGGGCTCCAGCATCTCAATCCTGGCCCAATTTTAATGGCTTAGTGTCTCATTCTTGGAGAGTGCTTTTTACTGATTCCCCTGATTTAAAACTGTTAATTTCAGCCTCACATTTTTCCACGAGCTCAGTGGTGAGATGTTGACCTGGGTGCTGCACTAATCTAATAATCTTTAGAAATAGTTCTGGGGTGTTTAATATTCACATGGTGGCCAAACTCTGAGTTCAGTCAGTTGTAATCATCATACTGGAGCACGGTCAAGATGCAAAGTTTGGCCTGGACCCTGTGGCCATCTGGTTGCAGGGAAACCAGCTGCCTCTCAAGCTAAAAATGCCCTTCATCCATCATGATAAATCCCCTTTTCTACTAAATAACCTTCATTCTGTAGCCTGCCTCCCTGTGTGTAAATGGCCATACTCTTCAAATAAGGTTGCTGATGGTATTTTAGGTTTCATGTGGCCTGTTGGGCAAAACTCACACCAGATACCCTGGCAATAAGTGGGGGTGGATCAGCCAGACCTTGCAGAAAGCCGTGACCAGGTACATGAACCTTGGTGGAGTCACCTGGGAAGGCAGGTGCCTGTGATTTGTTTGAGCCAAGGGGTGTAGAAAGGCACCTGTGAAGGGACAGGATTCTCCCAAAGGAAAGGCACATTCAGAGCACTTCCAAATTATTTTTTTTTTGCAGTATAGGATAGGAGTTGTGCCTCCCAACATTGATTTCTCCATTGGTTGCTAATTGAGTGAAAAAGATGCTGGTGATGCAGGAATTACCCCCCACTAAGTCCAGATGCCTCAAGGAGCTCAGATAAATCATGGTTTAGTCACTCATTTCTCTCCATTGATGCTAAAGGGAATCTAGAACACCAGCTCCAATGTAGACATCAACCCTGGAGACATCTAACATCCCTGAAGATGTGAATCTCAGCTGGGCTGCCTCTGCCTCTAAGCTTGAATTTGAGAAAAGGGAAGTCAGGCTGAAAGGCAGTTAGAGACATAAAACCGATGCAAAATGTCAAGAACGATAAAAGCCATGAGATAGCCCATGGTTCTGGGAAGCCAAGGGCACCCATCTAAAAATGAAGTAGCAAAACAAGAAAGCAGCAGAGAAAAAGGCAGACTTGGACCAGCGCAGGATGAGAAAAATTTCCTTTCAACACTAAAAGTAACAGTTTTTAAAATCCACCTTCTCTGTCCCTCCCAAAATGTAAATGCTAGTAGTTACCCCTGTGAAAATCTGGAGCAGTTTTGTGGTAGTAAGTAGCAGATTCTTGGCTACTGAAGCCTCAGTGTGGCAGATGGGTTTTTTGGAAAATGACACTTGCGCAGCCCAGCTGGTAACCACAGCTGAGATCTCCCTATTGGAGATCTTAGAAGTCAACGGCTGCATCAGCTTTGATTTCACTGGAAGCAGTGGCTGGGCTGCTGGAAATTGCACCCAGGTGTGAGGTGGAGAGGTCAGACTTGGCCAGCAGCTCCCAGGGTGATAACTGACCCATTTCAGGCAATCCAGGCAATTCCCCCTGTTTACCAGGAGAAATGTCTGTGTTAACTGTGATACTGCCAGAACTTCTGGCAAATATTTTTTGCCTTTTTAGGTGAGCTATTAAAAATGTTTCCTCCCCAGGGTCTGGGCAATATTTTTGGCTGACGGTTGGGCACATCTTTCCATCACTGCCCAAGGCCCCTGCTCTGAAAAGGCCAACCTGCTGCCATCCTGCTGCTCAACCCAGCCAGGAGCAGGCATTTTCCACCTCCCATCAGGAGAGTTTGGCACTGGGAAACAGTTCCATTCTGATTCAGGTGAGAAACTTGGAATATTAAACAATTTTACTGAATAAAAGGATAGTGGGTTGTTTTGTCTCACATGTGGCAAAATGAAAAGCAGTCAACAATTTTCCTCAAAAGTAAATAACATAGGGCAGCTCTGCTGAGGCTGTTGTTGAAATCTTCATGCTCCTAGAAAATCTGGAAGTTATTTTCAGCTGGAGAGGGAGAAGTGTGGAGCACATCTGACCAGTTGCACTTGCCTCTGACTCAAAACATCAACTGGGTTTTGACTTGATCTCTGCTGAGGGATGTGTATTATTTCCCCAGTGCAAATGACTTTGTATTTCAAATGTTTCTTGCACCAGGTCTCCCTGTACCCAACAATAAATGGAGGTACTTCCAAAGTGTTTTCAGTATCACCTGCAAACAGGTTTTTTGTATTTTAACTTTCCTTGAGATGAAGAAAGCACAGCTTGCTTTGTACCATCTGATCTGACTGCTATTTAACCCTCCTTTTCCAATAGTTTCTGTGTTCTCAAACTTTGTCTCTAAAACTTACTTTTTGTGCCCATGCCATATGCACACCCACCTGGATGTGTTATGTGCTATGTTATGTTTTATGCTGTGCTAAGTGCTATGCACACACACCTAACCATGATGTGTTATAAGTAGAGATAGCTGTGGATTTTCCATCCTGTCATTTTCCAACTGAAAAAGTACATTCGAAAACATCATGTTTTGCTGTTGAAAAATAGAAATCCTTTCCCCTTGGATGTACAGCCCTCAAATAAAGCCATCATTGGGAAAATTGAAATTAAATATTTCATCTGGGAATGGATTGATTGTAATTAGAGTATATATCATATTTCAGCTAAATGTTTTCTTTTTCATCTTTTCAACCAAGTGTTGAACTGCTCCTGCCAGTGGTAAAACCAGGGAAAGTGAGAGCCCTGGTTCAGTCCTGAATTTTCTCAAGGGAGATGAACTCTCCCTTCACATGGGGTGCAGTGGTCATTGCACCATTAGGAGTGATGGAAGTGGCATTTGGCTGAGGCCACAAACCTATGGGAAAGGAAAAAGTCTAGATTTTGAGACTGGGATTTGGTGTTTTACATCATTGCTGCCAGAGAAAGAGGCAGTGCTGGGCTGCTCCTGAGAGTTTGAGTCCATGAGATACTTCCCATTGTCTGTGGGAACACTGGAGGTGGTCTTTGGTTTGCCAAAATAGCCTTTGTGAGTGTTTCTTTAGAGGGGATGTGATGCAGGGGGAATTGTCATTTTCTGCTTTAGGAGGGACTAAAGAAGTGACTTTGGATGACTTCCACTGTCAGAGTCAAGCTGTTGATGAAGAAGTTATTTGGTACGTGTCTGGTCTCAGTTTATATTGATCTCTACAAAAAAAAAAGCAAGGGAAGTACTTGTTCTTTTAAAATGTAATTATAGAAATCATTGCTGTCCAGTCAGCAACTGGAGGACAGCACTGGTGATCCTGCTTTGCCTTCAGAGACCTACAGCACTTTGAAACACAGAATGATCCTGCTTCTACCTGTAGGAGTTCACAGTTATCCTCCAAGGCAGGAGTTATTCAGATTATTTAATTTTCACAAAAGAGATTAGTTGATTGGTTTAGGGGAGGGGGTGTTTGTGTTGTTGATTTTTTTTTTTAATTATAAATAATTTTATTTTCTCATCTAGGCATGCTGGAAAAGGAAAATTATCTATTCCATCTACAGGCTTGTCTATGATCTAGTTATGTCCTCTGATAATTGCCTCAGCTTTCAGAAATGTCTGTTATAGAGGAAACAGAACATTACAGCTGTTTTGCAGTATTTAAAGGGCAGAAGCACCTAAGCTATTGCTCCCCTGACTTCTGTTTCCCATGAGTGAAAATTATCTTACAGACAGAATATTGCTGATCACCAAACATTGCAGAATTGTTGTTTGATTCCTATTCTCTAACAGGGATGCACCAAAAATAGAAACAGCTGCATCTTTCAATTGAGTGAAATTTGAATAATGTTGCTGTGCTGGAAATAAAATGGAAAAGCCACATGGAGCAAGGGGTTTGATCTGGTAAGTGCAAATGAGACCAAATTTCAGTTTTCTGTAGCAGATCTAGTTCTAGATTTTCTGTGACCCAAAACTCACAAACATTTTAATCTGGGTTCTAGTTTCATATAAAGACTGCAACCCTGGTACAGAGGTTTACCTTGCACTGCTCAAGGAATGTTCTCACCAGCAGATGCTGGCAGTGGACAGGTGAACAGAACAGAAATTGCCAGATGATCTCAGTGAGATGTTAGATCAAGAAATTAAGACAGCTGCTTTTCTTCCTCAATCCTGCTCATTTTACAGATTTTAATAAATTTACTGAAATCAGTAGAATTTTTCCTAAAGTTACAATTTTAAAATGCCAGCATTCAAGAACACCTGCAAGCTGTAATTCTGGGGGTTTATACATCTCTCTTACACAGGAGTAGAAGGAAAGTAGCCCCAAAACCCAGGCCCCTCCATGATGCTGCTCTATGCTGTCCTTGCCTGAAAGGCTGAGCCTGCAGGTGTTATTTTGCATGGATGTTGGACCAGCTACAGGTCCCTGGCACGCAGCAAAGCTGTTATTTAGTAAACAAATTCTTCTGAAACAGTCAAGCTGAAAGCAATTTCTGCACATGAAATGGATAAATTAAGTGGTTTGGGTCTTGCAGTTCCCAAATATCTTCAAAGACCCAGGTCCTGGCGTAGAACAGATTGTGGTGATCGCCCAGCACGCGGCCGTGACACCGGTGCTCCTTGCTGTGCTCCACAGGACACAACGGACAGGGAAGCAGCTTTCCATCCTGCTGCAGTGCCTGCCAGGGTGAGTTTGTTCCTCCAAGTGTGCCTAGGACTGCTTGGAAGGCTTTGGAGGGCCCTTCTTACTTTTGTGGGGTTTGCAGTCACCCCACAGGATCACACCTGTGCTGCTCCCACACTCCTGTTCCTCTGGGTTTCTGCAGGTCCTGGGGACATCCCAAAGGTTGTCCCTCTGCAACATTTACATCTTTCACATACTTGGGCTCATTTGTCATGTCCCTCACTTTACTCATTGCACGGTGATGCATATTTACTAATTCTAACATTTCCTCGTTAGTCATTCCCTCCAGGCCCATTAATCACTATAAATTCCCAAACGAGAGGCTGCAGTACATCGTTCCTTCCAACAGACAGCTGACACGTAGTAATTAGGCAGCTGAACATAAAAATAATGAGGCTGAGGCTCCCGCAGATCTCCTTCCCCCTCTCAGCACCTCGGGGGCAGCCTCTCTGCAGCCACCACTGCACAAGCTGCTCCCCAGCACGGATGTGCCTGTTTCCCTCTCTTTACCCCCCAAACCTGCTCTCTGATCCATTGGAGAGGTACCCAGGCATTTAGCTTCGTGACTTCTGGCGGTATTTTTCCATGCATCACATCAACACACACTGAATTATTTAATCTTTCTGCCTCCCCTGTTTCCCCGTCATGCAGGGACTGGTCCAGCTCCTGTTGTTCATCTCTACCTGCTGCTCCAGAAAATCCTCGTGCCAAGCTGCCCTGCCAGTTTGCTGCAGCCTCTCTAACTCAGAGCACACTCTTGGAAATAAATGCTTCTTCTCACAATGGCTTTGCTCCCTGAAATAAAGAGCGTGATTCAGGCAGGGGTTTGACTGCCATGTGCAACGCAGAAATGGTCTGAGAGACCAAAAGGCTCTTTGTGTCCAGACTAATTTCCCTGTTTTCTTGCATTCTCTCTCCTCTGCACAGTTAGGGAGCAGTTTTAAGGAGCAGTTCTGCAGTCTTTCTATTTTCTTTTTCCTGTGTTGATCACTTTTGTTTGCCACAGAAATACCTTGGAAATGGAGTGCCCATGGAGAGGGACACAGCACCATCCACTCCAAATTACACTGCAGTGTCCAGCATCACTGGCCAAACTGGAGTTAATGAGAATTAAGAAGAAACTTCCCTGCAGCTCTTTTTTCCTCTCCTGCTCCTTTCTGAAGCAATATGTCTTTGCTGCATTTGGCTTAAAAAGACCCTTGATCTGCTTTGTTTATGGTAATTTCTTTATTCCTGAGAGAGAGAGAGAGGGAAGGCAGCACCGAACTGATATTGTTCTGGGACTGCAGATGGGCAGATGGTTTGAAAAAATGACTGCAAGATTTCACTTGCACTCTGGGCCTGTCTTTCACATTTGGGTGCAAAGACCAAGTTTTGTCTTCTGTCACGGGGAGCCTAATTTAGATTGCCTAAAACTTGAAATCAGTTTGAAGACAAATCCCCAAGGTCAACAACTCCACAGATTTGGAGGTTAAGGAATTGAGGTTAAGAACTGACAAACGAGGAAGCCGAGGCAAGATTATGGAAATGAGGATCTGTAGCAAATTCTCTCTTGTTTCCCCCTTGTAACCTCCTAATGACATTAGTGCCTGTCTTTGACAGTCCCTTCTCAAAGGGGAACTTACTTGAGCACTAAAGACGCTTTTATGAGTCCCAGAGACACACACAGGAAAACATGTGGGCAAATCTGCTAAGACCCAGATATGGGACACAGTCCTTAAAAGCCCTGCACCGACTTAAAAGAAATGACCTGAAATAAGGGAGACAACAAAACATGCTTAGCAGCTGGGTCCCCACCACTGTATCCCCACCCCAGACCCCCATGTTGAAAGCCAACATCCTTTTTTACCTCCACTACTGCTGAATGCACTCAGTTAAAAATTCAATCTTCACATCTCCCCAGTGAGCTGGAGCACTTCTACTGTCCCTTCTCGCAACTGTGAAGCTGTGATTCAGAGGGACTGGAGCCAATACCATAAACCAGCACCTATTAACACTGTCCAGCCCAAACCACCATATCCCCAGTCCTCAGAGCAACTTAGCCTTTTTTATAATGCATTTTTTTTTGTTTATCCCAGCACTGCTCAGAGATCACTGAACTCATTTACTCCAGGGAGAGTTTCTGAACACCTGGTCCATGGCTGGAAATTTTTTTCTATAAGTATCTCACCCTTCTTCACCAAGGAACACCATGTGAAGCTTGGGCTGGATTTGTCTCTGCAAGTGGTGGTTCTTTGATTAAAACACAAGACCCACATTTTCCTGCAAGGCTGTCTCACCCCAAGCATTGCAGCTTGGTTGCTGCAATAGTGGTTTCCCCCTGGTGTCAGTGTAACATCAAACCTTTCCTCCCACTTTTTCTCTTGATCATTCCCTCTAAAACTACTCAGAGAGCTACCCAAGAATAGATGTGTGGGTAGGAGGCATTCAATGAAGATGCCTTTACTTCCCCATCAAGTTGGAGAACTGAGCCATGGTGCTCATTCCTTCTCCCCTTCTTGTCTGTAGGACTTTTCTAACAGTGCTGGTGAGCTCAGGCCTGTTTTTCCCCTGTGATTAGATGGCAGAGAGCAAGGTGAACTTGCTCCTTTCCTTTTAATATATTAGCCAGCTATGGTTAATGAAAAGCTGAAAGGTAATTTTTAACTGTGGAGTGAGTAAGATATAGCTTTAGAGGGGAGCAAAGTATCCCTGAGGATGGTGGCATTAAGTATGGATAAATAATGTACATGGCTGTTTGGGAAGCACCTTACTCACGTGTCTGAAAGACCTGCCATCCTACTGATCTCAGATGGATGATTTTATGGCCTTGTTATAAATTTCCTGATGCCTCAGCTTCCTAACCTTGAAACATTCATTCAAAGTAGCTATAGCTTTACAAATAGATTATTTTTTTTCAGAAATAGAGTTTTTCCATCTGTTTGTTCCATTTTCCCATCTGTTCCTCCAGCCTCATAGTCTTATTCAACCTGTTTACGAAGATTGCCTTTAAGTGAATATGTGTGTATATATATATATTACTCTTTTTTCTATTCCAGGACAATTGTTTCTTTCACAGTGGTTTGGTTTGTTCTTAAACTGCTTTTCTGAACTTCTCTGGGCACTTTTTTTGCTAATCCATTTACCTTCCCAATATGCATAGTAATCCTTCAATGTGCTCGTTACACTTCGAGGCCACCAGGAATTCTTGCCGGGTGCAGGGTGATCACTGTGGCAGGGGCAGACCATGAGCTGCAGCCACATCCCAGTGGAAAAGCCAGAATCCCATGGATGTGGCATTCTGATGTCCAGCTGGATACCACAAAAGTGGGTGACACCAGGCAGTTCTAGCAGACAGCCCAACTCTTGTGCCCTCCACCACAATGTCAGTCAGTACCTGCTCAGCAGCACTTTTTGCTCTCATGACCCAGGTGAAGATGGCCTTGTAGCAGCTTCCAAGGCTCTGCTGTCACTGAAGAACTTCTAGTATCTCCTGAGTAGTGACTAGGTGGAGATTAAGGTACCTAACTCAGTCGCCAGCCTGACCAATCTGGAAAAAATTCCCTGGAATCAGCAGCCAATATTCTCTTACAGTTAGCTCAGAAGCTGGACTGGATTTCTTTCTGTATTTGTCTGAGAGGCACAAGTAAGCACCCTCTGAGAAGGGATCATTTCTGCTCCAGAGAGGGAGCAAATCTGAGTCTCTCCAGGCCACCCAAAAAGTGATTTTTGATTTGTCAAAATAATTCTTTAAGCAGAGGAATTGAGAGCTTGGAAGATAGCCAAAAATGTGTTAATCTACACTTTTTAAATTTCTCTTTTTATGTAAGGAAGGGGGGGAACTAATAATAAGCTTGTAAATCATGTGGTTAAGTTTAAAGAAAAATGCTTTGGGAAAGTTTTCTAGCCTCCTGCAAGACATTTTGTTTTCATTCCTTCTCTCTCCGCAAGACTTCTGCCTTCTACCGTTTGCCAGCAGGATTGGAAAAATTCTACTGGTCCTGTCATCGCAAGGGACGCTTGTGGAATTGTTTTATTGTTACCCCTTCTCCTTCTGGCAGGATGAGATCAGTCTCTTCATTTAGCTGAAGACAAGGCATCTTCTCTCTCGTTCCAGATGTGCTAAGCTGCTTGTAAACAAGGAGGACCTTTGTTAAATTGTCGGGTTTTCTGAGCCTTTGAAGATTGCTGTGCTCCACCTTTCAGGTAAAAGGGCTCACAGGAAGCCTTTGGGGCAGAGGAGAGCCCAGTTCCACTTTCCATGCAGGAGGATTTTCCAAGGAGGACTCACAGTACTGGACTTCCAGACTAAAGACAACATTTGATGTCTTTTAGAGGTTTTTCAAGAGCATCCCCTAATGTTAGGGAGTGGGAAGCAGCCTTTTGTAGCAGCCCCTCCTCTTGGTCTTGGCTTTATTTCAGGGTGGCCTTGTGGCCACTAAGCAGAAATGAGCTATAAATTTACCTCCAAAGGCTGCTGTTTGGGCCACGGGATTTTAGGCACCAGAAGCCAGTCCTGCGTGTTTTGTACCAAGCCCAAGGCTTTACCTACGAGCTCAGCATAGAAATTTTATCCATTACCAACCTGTGTCGGTTGGGTTCCCTTTGTTCCCAGAAAACAAAGGCTCTGTGTTCACAACTAAATCGCCCCATCCAAGTGTTTCCTGTAACAAAACAAAAGCCTGCTAAATAGGAACGTTTGTCCCTCTGGGAAACGATGCATTCCCTCACGTTCACGGTATGCAATATTCTCTTAGTTCACTGATTTTGTTACTTTTTACAGTTCAGTTTCCATACGCTGCTGCTCATGTGTGGTGCCAATGCTGCTGGTGATGAATTTCTCACAGAGCTGACTTGAGCAATGTCTCTCTATAGTAATCATTTTCTGTCTCCCCGACGTTTAGCTGAGTACATCGTCTCCAAGACCTTTCACCAAGCATCCATCAGCAAGGAGTTCGAGCTAAGCAAGACATTTCCCCGTTCCAGAGACTGAGCAAATCACATGCCTACACTGTAACTAATTATTTATATTGGCTGATTGGTTTCTAATGCATCTGTTTCACAGGTAAACAGATTTATCTTAGGAAGGCATAGGTAATAATGATGCTGGGGTTTTTTTATTCATTGCCTTCCATCAGAGACTGAAGGGCTGGATGCTGAAATAGGTGTCATTTAGCTGTACAGTCCCTTGATTTTTATACCTAGACAGAATGGGCATCTGGGATTGCTGGGCAAGACTGGGAAAGCCTGAAAAGCTTGTGGAGCCTTCTCACAAGACTCCATAAATGGATGACATTACCTGTGTGGTGTCCAACCCCAGCTCCTCATGAACCTCCCCTTTATAAAACAGAACCTTTTGTAATTGTCAGATTCCCTGTAGAAGCCAATTTCTGGCGTGAGGAGCCCACAACATGGATCTCACATGCAGACAGCACAAGAGCATCAGCCATTTGTGATGTTCCACTCACCCTCCTGATCCCAGGTGCAAATCTGATCATGGGTATCTTGCAGACATCTCAGCAACTGCTCTGGCAACAGTGATGCTGATTGTACAGTGGTTGTATTGCAGAAACACTCAGAAATATCCCAGAGCACACAAGCCATGGATCAAGGAGACCCAAAAATCCATGCTTGACCCAAAGTACTTAAGATTGAAACACCAGAAGGGTAGATGGAGGTGCAGGAGACAGAAAAGCTCTGCTCACTGGTATAATTTAGATACAATCAAGGGATTGCAATACGGGAATGGATCCTGAATAGCCATTTCAGGCTTACAAATTAGGGAAAGGGAAGAAATTCACCAAGTTAAAATTCTTGGAGGGAGATGTCATACATGTACATGGTAAGGTAAAGCCATGGGTAGAGAGCACTGTCCTGGTGATGCCCTTATCCACACCACTCCTACATGTGTTTAATTTGTTTTCTAAGAAATGCAGGTCTTAAAACCAAAAATCTATTGCTAGAGGTACTGAAGAGTGGCAGTGGCTGCCTTCAGTCTCTCATGGCCAACCTTGGAGACCTGAACCAGGGTGAACCCAGCAAGCCCTCACCACTGTCCACATGTAATAGACCTGCTCAGGTGAAAGTGTGACTCCCCCATTCCTGGACTTTTCTGCTTTGGAAAGATCCTTCTTTTTCTTTCCACCACTGGCAATTAAAAAAAAAAAAAAATTAAATGAGGCTTTCAGTGTAAATTTTACTAGGGCCAGGTTTTCCTGCCTGGCCTCCCAGGGCTGGGGGAAGGAGGAAGACCTTTACCTGCTGCTCGCTGCCGGGCAGGGGGCACCACGAAGGAAACAGGACCCAGCCGTCTGGCGGCAGCTTTTTTCGGCTGGATTTCGGCTCGCCTGCCGGGCTGGGGTTGCAGCTGGCTGGCCTGATCTCCCTCCCTCCCACCGGCTCTCACTGGGAGCAGAACATGCCTTCTCCTGCTGATTTCTGCTTGCCATATTGATTGCAGCAGGGTATAATGGAGACAAGTCAGGCAGAAAGCCAGCCACCCTTGGGAATGATTAAAGAGCAAGCAGAAAAAGGATAGAAGTGAAGAAAAACAGGCTGACACTTAGGACGTGGTGGATTTGGAGCAAATTATGCCCTTTTCCCCACCTCACCCCCGCGAGGTGCCTGGGACGGTTCAGTGGCGCCTCTATTTCAGCTCTGCCCGAAAGAAGCATCATATCGACCCCATGAACGCGGGGAACAAAATCTCCAGAACGTGTACAATATCCCTATTGTGCATGGATTTGCAGCCTGATTATTCAGAGCATAGCCAAGGAAAGGTGAGGCTATGACCCATTGTTTTCCTGCGATCAATTGAATACTGTCATTTGCATTTAAAACGCTCTAAATTCGCACTGTCAATATGCCAAACAGCTGCTCGAGCTTTTCAGCATTCCATGGTGACAATCACACTATCATACATCATTGGCACCAGGATTTGCAATACTCTCAGTGTCAAAATTTTGTGGTTTTTTTTTTAAGAGGAAAAAAAAAATCTTCCCCTCCCCCCAAAATACCCAAACCTGTGAAAAATCCACTTTTAAAATGATGGCGTTAGAAGCTGCTAAGCAGGCCTTCACAGATGCCAACATATCAAAATTCATCTCTTTTCTTTCTCTCCTACAATTAAAAGGTAGTTAAGAAAGAGGCTGTTCCTGATAGACCCACCTTCTGTTTTCTCCTTTGTATGCGTATTATTCATTAGCAGTCTAATAAGAGTTTCAAAATGCTCTGTGCCTCTGCCAGCAGGGCATATGTATGTAGACATGTGCTTGTGACAGATAAGTACATAAACAGCATATTGGCACCAGAAAGACATCTGTGCCTAGAAAAACGCTTGTGATATGTACATAAATGACATTTTAGCTCTAGTCAAGTCCTTGTGGCTTTGAGAGGAATATGTGACTGTACTCTTCTCTGTGAATATTGAAAAGGTGCGCCTTAGACGGGAGAGTTTTCGGAGGTTTACGGGAGCCGGAGGATGCGGAACAGCCGGGGTTGCAGCCCCGGCGCTGCCAGGCTGCGGCAGACGGTGGCAGAGCCGTGCCAGGGGAGGGTGGGCGCTGCCTCTGGCGCTGCCGCGGGCGCGGCCCCCGGGGGAAGCACTCGGCACCCCCAAATCGGACTCGGGGCGTCCGGACGGGATGTGCCTGCGGGGCGGCGCTGGCAACCGCGGCGCAGCTCCTGGGTGCCAAGGGAATAAAATCTTGGACCAAAAAGCCAGGGGTGATCCAGGGTCGGGGGGCACAGGGAGGGGTCCCTGCAGCACTTTCTGCTACCTGCATTTAATTATCTGGCTGAAGTCTGAATGTAATCCCTTCACAACTGTCTTCTACAGCAGAAAAGGGACATTTTGGACGGTTACAGAAGGGGAGTGAGCATCTCATCTTCTGGGATCCTTCCCAGATGGCACAGCTAGACACTGTAGGTCTGCTCATACTGCTTGGTTTAGGCTCGTAATGCCTCAGTTTGCCCATTCCTGGTGACAGCTCCCTGACTTAGAGCTCTAATGAGCACTGGAAGTGTCGTGGCCAGGAGGTTACAGATGAGAGGTCTGTGGTCCAGGAAAACCTAGAGATTATTTGCACCTAGTCTGGGTGAGGGAGGAGAGAGAGAACATGCAAAATTGGAGGCACTCTAGTATTCACCACACACACAGAGCAGTAAATATGGACTTGGCTTCCTGATTCTGGGCATTGAAGCCAAGGACTGGGATATATGGGAGCCCTTATGTCCCAGTGAAATCACCCCATGTGGGGAACTTCAGGCTCAGAAGTGAGTTCCACCATGTCTTTCCTGAGTTTACTCCAGGAGGTTTGGTTGCCCCAGCACTCTCCATTCCTGGCTTTCTGGAATGACAAATCCCCTGTAGATTTCATTTGACCCAGTAAAGTAAATCCTGAAAGGAAATGAGTGTCCTAATCTGTCATTGGCTCCAGGTTCATGAAGACTCACCTGGGCTGGACCATGAAACAGCAGCTGCACCTGCATGGAAACCTCCTGCGACGTGGCGTTAAGGTATTGGGGTGGTCGCTGCTGTTCAAGAACTTGCCTGTGGTGCAAATGGCCTCACTTCCTTGGGTCTGACATAAAGAGGAGAGAAACAGCAAAATATTCCTCGTTGGAAATCAGGATGGGTCCTTGGACTTTGCTGGATCCTGTTTGTTGACGTGACCTGAGCACACGGCTCCCCGGGTGGGTGGGAGTCTCACACCTCCAACGTGATGGATGGAACAACAGTGGTGGATGAGCTGTTACTTGCCTGAAAAAACGTGTTTTGGGGGAAAATTGTCTCCAGTCATTCTCATTTTGCATGTGATTTTTCCTACATATGTTTCTAATCATTAAGAAATTCTGTAGCTTAAATAATGCTCTGAAAGTACGGTAACTGTTGGACTACATTCTGTTGTAACCTTATTGAATTTCACTTCTCTGGAAAAAATAATGGGATACTATATCTTGAAAAACAAATGGTAATTGCATTTTTAACAGAATGTTTCTCTTTGTGTTTCAAAACCTTCTGCACACAGTTAGACATCTAGCCAGGGAAGAAGGTACAAAGCATATGGGCCAATTTCTGTCTCTTGGCTGTTCAAGATGCCTTAATATTCAGGCAGTGATGTGTGTGTGTCCATGCAATATGGCACAATTTATCTACGTGGTATCCTCGAGCTCAGGTAAGGTGGTCAAAAGCTGTGTACTGGGATCAGAGGAAGTATTTGAGGAGAAACTGAGGGAAGGTGGGTTTACATCCTGTTCCTTACTAGATGTGAGGGTGCACATCCTCTAATGAATTCAAATTTTTTGTTATTTGATCTGCAGAAGACCAATGTTCCAGCATTCATGGTGCTGACCAGAGGAACAGGTTCATCCTGCAGGTGACCAGGATCTTAGAGATGAGGATCTTGTCAACACTGCAGAAATTGAGTTGTCCAACAATCTTTGCACTGCCCATGTGCCACAGCGACGTGACTTCCTCAGTGCTTTGGGGATTTGCACATCACCACATGCTGAGAACTGGGTTGATTAAAGCCTGGGACCTGAAATAGCATTGCCACAGTTTGATAACATGCTGGTGTTATTGTCTGCCGAGGTTAGGAGAGCCCTGGCAATACTGGAAGGCTCTTCCCTAATTCTTTGTAAATCTGGCGTGTTAAGAACTTTGCGAGGGGATGCATTTGGACATGTGAAGCTTCAAGGCAAAGGAATAGACTTGAGGTTTCTGACTGACAAGACACATGTGAGTACATGCAAAATGTGCTCCTCCTGCTAAAAATAACATTTCTCCTGTCAACCACGATGCACCCACCCCCACAACACCACCCAGAAGAACACATTAACACCTTGGCTTTGCACGTAGCCCGATTCACAGCAGCCACAAGTGGTAGAGGGATCTGCACTCTGTGCATGCTGACAAATCATATGGCACAGCGAGGAACAGAGGAGTGAAACTGGGCTAGCAGAAGTTGACGCCTTATCATCACAGTCCCTCTGAGCATGCTGTAGGCTGACACCTCCACCAACCGAGTCATCTCCCCGGTGCCAGGATGAGGAGCACGAGCCTGCTATCCTGATTTAGCCTCTGGTAAGCCAGGCTTGGCTTGCCACACCAGGAAGGCTGGAAGAGGTGCGTGGATGCAAATGGTGCAGGAGCACCGTGGGTGCGCAGCATGAGGAGAAGCAAAGCACATCCAACCACTGCTGCTCACAGCTGTGCGATGGGGACATGCAAAATGTGCTTTATACACAAGAGATGTGAGATGGTTCTCCCATTGCTGTTCCCCGTTTGCTGCCTGATCCCATCTGGGAACCTGTATATAATATCTCAAAGCAAGAAGGGTTGGGTTGCAGATAACTATTGCCCCTGAAAAAGACTCCTGCCATAGCCAAGGTGCAGATCTGTCAGACAGCCTGTGTGTGCTTCTAAGATAATGAAAGACATGGACAGTAAAGCTTTTTAAAATGGTGAAAGACTAGAGAATACTAGATATTTTTTCCCAATTATTGTTTCCTATGAAAAGCTGCACTTTTTTTTCCATAAAAATTAAAGCTTTCTTTAAAGGTGAAGACACAGCATCCCTGCCCATGGCAGGAGGCTGGAGCCAGAGGATCTTTAAGTTCCCATTCAACCCAAACCATCGTAGGAGTCTATGGCAGTAAAAATTGACCATTCTTCAGATTTTTCACATTAGGTTCTAGGCAAATAATTTGAAAACTCATTATTTATACTCATTATTTGCTTTAGCATAAATTTAGATTCTTTGTAAAAGTAAATTTTGTAAAAGGGAAAAAAAAAGAAAGAGAGCTGGAACCAAGTTGTAGCTAAATATCAGCAGGTGACACAAGATTGATTCCAAGTCACAGAGGTCACTGTCAGTCCACTGCAGCCTTCCCCCAGGACAGCGTGAAGCTTTATTCAAAGGAGATTTTCAGAAAACCCAGGAGATTTAAATGCATAAGTTCCAATCCCATGGCAAGCACGTGAGCCTATGTTCTCACTCTGGAAATTAAGCTCCTTTAACTCTCATTTCTGTGGCTGGAAGAGTCCTGGGCTCCTGCAGCTCTTCCCTTGTCTGAACCTCCCCTGACGGCTCTGGCAAAGCCAGGAAGGCTTTGGTGGGCACTGAGAGCACCCAGCCCTTTGCAGATGGTGCTTAGCACGTAACAGGATCAGCCCCTCAGCCACTTGTGTGGTGTCCATCACCTCAGATGCCTCAGCATCCCTGAAACTACACGGCACCCGCCACATGTGATTGGCCCTGTAAGCTGCTTTCACCTCACCTCGAATGTTTGCCGTGCCAATGATAATCCCAGCGGGGTGTCTGTATAAAGGAGCCCCTTGTTCAGGGCAAAAGGGAGAAATGCTCTTCCATAAGAAAACTGGGGAGTTGACAGAGATGTAAAGCTAAGGGTTTGCAAGATTGCTTTTGTTTGGCCAAATGTTGTGAGGTTTTGGGGTTGTTTTTGGAGATCGTGACGTCTAAAGTTAGCTATTCAGCAGGTGGTGTGGCAGCAGCTGTATATGGAAAAGCAGCTTCTGTCCCCAGTCAGCTATCAGCATTTTAGCTTTTTTTGTTTCTTCTCCAGTCCTTGCTTACTCCTGTTTTAGCAAATGTAACACCAGAATCAAGTCCCTTCCTGGGATGAAAACCTGCAAGTTCATCAGCCAAGATGGAGCTTCAGTTTTGGCCTGATTTGGGGTCTCTCTTGAAAAAGCTGAATGTTTGGATGCTCTTGGTGGTTCTGGTCATGCCTCTTTTGATTATTGACCTTGTGAAAAAGAGACGACCCAGGAATTTCCCTCCAGGGCCGCAGCTCTTTCCTCTCGTGGGAACCTTTGTGGACTTTAAGCAGCCCCTCCATCTTGCACTGCAGAAGGTAAGAGCTCCGTGGACATTTTCCCTACTGACAATATCTTACCCTTCCATGACTCTCATCACCACACTGTGAAGCAGCAAGGGCAGCCTCTGCAGAACTGGGTATATAATAACCACATGACATAGATAACCCTTCTTGGTTTTTTCTCTCACTTTCACCTCCTCATCCAGGGGAGTAGGATGGTCCAATAGGAAAGAAATCCATAATGGAGGAAGACCTACATGTTCCTCTTTTTTCTTCCCATCTGACTGTGACCATTTCCTTCTGGACCCCAGAAAGGGTTCAGAAGGGCTGGCCCAGGCTGGGGGACAGGTGAAAAGTGCTGTGTGACAGCTGAACTGTTTGGAGATCACCTCTGGAAATTATCCTGTCATTGTCTTTGCTCAGAGGCCACAATTCAGCCCATAATATCTGAAAGAAACACTTAAAATCCTGAGTTATATCCTGTGGCTTCTTCTGTGTTGCAGAAAGAGACAGTGATCTCTCTGGAAAGGTTTCCACAGCTTTGACTCTTACCAGAGAGAAAAAGAGAGAGATTTTATACATGCTGAGTATTCCTCTCTGAAAAGGTGGAAGAATTTCTGACATGCTGGCTGCAAAAATCCTTTCTGGTGACTCTTTGTCTCTTGCTTTTGCTCAGCAGGCTGACACCCGCCTGTCTACCCTTGGTGTTCTCAGACCACCAGCACGGGTGGTCCCTGAGGGAATCCTCAGGAAAGGCTGAGTCAGCAAGTTCAGGATATTTTGTCAATATACACAGTTATTAAGAAAATCAACCCCATTTATTTACAAGCACACAATGACTGAGACACCCATTTGGTCCCAGGCTGGTTTCATGAGTCACCACAGCAGTTTGGGGTGACGCTGTGTGTCCTTTCATGTAGATTCATTCTAAGAAGAGGATGAGCTCCTTGACAGAGAGAAGATATGATCCCCCTTTTGCTTTTATACATCTCAGAGGAGACACTAATGCCAGCAAAGTCCATGCAAGGAAAATAGCTGCAATTTGGCCATAAATTCAGTCAGGCTTAAAATTAGAAGTACGTTTCTAGCAATAAACAGTTGGAGCTCCTGTCTCAATGGGAGAGCTGGAGAAGAAACCACACTACTTTAGACACAAAGTTGATGAAAGTGATAATTTGTCATGCTTTGCCCTCAGCAGGAAGGGCCTGAGTGTGGTGACCCAGGTGGTGGGACAGAAAGGGATAGAGCAGATGCCCATCATTTACACAGCAAGTTACATCCTTCTTACAAGTCAAACTGATGCAAACACCTGGTAAAGCCCAGGTCACACCAGATAACAAATATAAGTAACCACACAACAGCTGTCCAGCCCTTTTTATGCCTTCTCCAGCCTTCATGGACTAGCTCAGATTGGATGGGACCTGCACACTTGGGTTTGGGTTTCTCTAAAGTCTTTTTGCTTCAGGCAGGGTTAAATTCAAAGTCAGATTTCGCTGCTCAAAGTGTTGGCCTGGTGAGTTTTGAAAATCCCCATCTTCTTGTTCTTAGAGGACAACAGACTTTCTTTCAGCTTACAGGTCGGTATGGGAACATCTTCAGCGTGCAGTTTGGAAGTCTGACATTCGTGGTGGTCAACGGGTACCAGATGGTGAGAGAAGCTCTTGTCCACCAGGCTGAAATATTTGCTGATAGGCCAAATATTCCACTCCTCCAAGAAATATTTAGAGGCTTTGGTAAGCACAGCTACCAGGATTTTGGGACAAAACTTTCATCTCTTTTGAATGATAACTGTTAGAGGGAAAGAAATGGGTTGAATTCAACCCTTGTGAACTGCACCTGTAAAAGCTTGTACAGGGGAAGGCAAGAATTGAGTTCAGACTACTAATCTCACAGAGGTATGTTTTAATCTCTGTGAGATTTAGGGATGAGGATGGGCTCAAAGCCAGATTTTAATGAAAGAGGAGAAATAAATGCAAGCTGCCCAAAGATCAATACACTTGCAGCGTTTCCCCTTGGTTTTCATTTCTCCTTTACTTTTTCTGCCTGGGTTGCACACAGCTCCAGAGACGGGGTGCTCCTGCCTGCAGCTCTGCCAACAGCGTGATAGTACTCAGAGTATTTTGGCTTACACCTTTTTTTCCCACGCAAAGTGACAAAGTAGCAGATTAAAGCAAATCCATAAAGCTAGATCTTTAGCGTAAGCCAATTGCTCTTGAATTTTAATTCCCAGGCAAAGCCATAGCCTTTTCCACATCCACGAGCTTTGTTTGCCTTGGTTTGGGGTTTTTTTGTCCGTGATGAATGGCCATTTCGGAATCCTAAAACTCACAATGACCCAGAGAGAGGATTGCTCATCTCTTTTTTCCTACAGGGCTCATATCATCCAATGGGCACATATGGAGGCAGCAGAGAAAGTTTGCTTTAGCAACACTGAAAAGCCTTGCTGTAAATTTTGAGGAAAAAGTGCAAGAAGAGAGTCGGTACCTCGTGGAGACCATTGAGGAGGAGAAAGGTGGGGGCTAATGCACAGCACTGTGCTCAGAGCTACCAGCTAAATGAATGATGAGAAGTAAAACTCTTACCCAAGCACAGCTTCAAACATGCAAAACATTTCTTCAATAGCTCCAATCTCTATCTCACACTTCCAGACTCTGCCTTTTAGCACTTATTTTAGACCTCAGGCCTTCTATTTTAGTTGTTCCTTATTAATATTAAGCAAATATATACTAGGTGGTTATCAAAAAGTGAGTGTTTATATGGCTAAGGAAGTGTCCCATGCATTCTGTGAAGGAATAAACGCAGCTCTCCTGCTATCAGGCACTTCCACTCAGAGGCTTAGTTAACCTCTGCTTGTCCTTGGTTTTGTAAAGTATTTTAAAACTTGTTTAGTCAGGCTTTCCCTTTGTATCACACACAGATGAAGCGTGTGCCTTGCTCTTTTATGGTCCAGCTTTTAAAAACTGCCAGAGGGATATTAGTAAGAATAATTTGTATGTTGGTACACGGGTGATGTTGCACTTCAGCTTTAAATAGAAGCAGATGGGGTTGAGCTAATTCTATGGAGCTATATATAGTAAACAAGAAAGATCTAAAAAGGAATTGTGAAATTATATACTAAACTTGCTCCATTTTAATTGCTGTTGCATTGAACAGGCCAAATACTCCATGTTGCCAATTGATTATAGTCTTCTATAGTCCTAATCAATAAACTAATTAAGCTGCTGGTTTGGGCCTTTCTTCCCATTAGTAATGACAAATAGTGATCATGTCCATCACTTTAATATCTGAGCACCAGCCTGGTTTAATTACTTTCTTGAAGAGGGGAGAGATCAGCAGTGCTGTGAGAGGTGTCTTGCATTTCAAAGTGATCCTCAACAGCAGCTCAGGGCTGGACTGGGCTTGTCACTGAGATCAGTCTCTTGTCACAGCAAGTGGCTCTCCAGGCTGCTGAAATGTGCCCGAGGAGATGAAGGTCTCTGCTCAGTAGCTCTCTCAGGGAACACAGATGTGACAAGCATCACATCACACTTCACTTTATAAATGTGCTCTGTGAGCCACATGAGCTATTGCTGAGCTTTACAGGTGGGCACAGAGATCTGCAACCCTCTCCCCTTTCTCTTCCAGCTCTCTTGATTTCTTCATAGGGGACAACTAAAGCCCAGGGCAATGGTATTTTTGCAGTCTGGTTAATCCTGGGCTCCCTGCCCCAGGCTAAGCTTTGAGGGACCCTCTCCTGGCATTTAAAATTGGCACCAAACACACGTTGGAGCACGCAAAGTTGACAGCCATAGCATGGCATGCTGCTGGTTGTTTTCCCTGGAAAATGCTTCAGACCCTGCTTGGGCAGCTCAGTGCTAGTGTCACTGCCTGCCAGCAGCCTGGGCTGGACACAGGGTGGGATGTCCTGGCCCACAGTGCCCAGGCTCCAGAGGGATGCTGGAGGTGATGGAGGTGGTGGGCACCCCAGGACACAGGGTGAAACCTGAGCACAACCATGGGTGAGAAGCAAGCAAGGTCTTACCCTGATTCACAGCTGTGGATCGGGTAGAGAACATGGTTTTGACTGAGACTGAACAGGAAAAAAGAATGAAAGCTGTCTTTAGAATCTTAGAATCACAGAGAGATTTATGTTGGAAAAGATCCTTAAATTCATTGAGTCGAAACATTAAGCCAGCACTGCCGTGTTCACCACTAAACCATGGCCCCAAGTGCCACATCCACACACCTTTCAAACACTTCCAGGAATGGTGACTCCACCACTGCCCTGGGCAGCCCCTTCCGAAGCCTGTCATCCTTTTCAAATGAAGACATTTTCCCTCATATCCAATCCAAATCTCCTCTGGCACAACTCTGAGGCTGTTTCCTCTTCTCTTGTCCCTTGTTCCTTGGGAGAAAAGACCCACCTGGCCACAACCTCCCTTCAGGCAGTTTCCTTTCCTTTTTTTTTCCTCCAGGACAACCCTTTGACCCCCATTACAAAATTAATAGTGCTGTTTCAAACATCATCTGTTCCATAACTTTTGGGAACCGCTTTGATTACCACGACAACCGTTTCCAGGAACTGCTGCACTCCCTGGCTGAAACGCTGCTGCTCATCGGAAGTTTCTGGGGCCAGGTAAAGCCACTTGGATGTTTTTCCAGCTTCAGCTGCATATAGGAGCTTAGGAACTGGGGTTTCTAAGACACTGATATAATCTGCCTTTTCCGGTAGAAGAAGAGGCATGTTTAAAGGAGAATGACCATGAGAATTGTTTTACATTAGATTGGATTTGTACACAAAGTCTATCAGGAAAGCAAATAAATAAGTTGAAATTATTGGGGTACATGGAGAAAAAAACTGCTACAGGATTGTGAAACCAATCTTATGCCTGACATAACCAAAGAACAACGTGAAAATCTTAAAACTATCTGTTTCTACGAAAAGAATTAGTAACACTGTGAAAATTCCTATCTTTTCCCTCACCCGTATCCCAACCAGTTTCTTAAATAAATTCTATCTATGAAAAAAAAAAATGAGATTCCAGGTTTAGAAACAAAATAGGGGGATTTGGTGATGTATTTTCTGCATGGCCACACACCACAGTCTGATGTCTGTCCCCTCCATGGGGACACATTAAGGAGCTCATCTGCATCCACCTCACCTGTGGCCATCTCACATTAGGGGGCAGCTCAGTATTTGAGAACTTCATCAGCAGAAAATATCTGTCCAATTCTTATCTTGTTTGCATTTGCTTACACCTGTGTAAGTAAATTTGTACAAATTGGACTGTTATAGCAAGGATGATTTTTTTCATGGTAGCAAGCAGAGTTAATCAATTAATTGAGAGTCCCATCCTTTCAGCTATGATACCTGCTCTTTTTTAACTCAAGAAATGCTCTTTTGCTCTGTTTGATTTCTTAACAGCTTTATAATGCTTTTCCTTTGATCATGAGATGGTTGCCAGGACCCTTCAGGAAAATCTTCAGGCACTGGGAAAAACTTCAATATTTTGTGAAAGGTGTGATTGCAAAGCACAAGGAGGATTTGGACCAGTCTGAGGCAGGAGATTATATTGACTGTTACCTGAAGGAAATAGAAAAGGTAGGAGGGAAATAACTAAAACTGCCTAAAGATTAACCCATAGAATGAGCAGAGAAGATTCAGGGCTGTTTTGTCAGGCGAGCTCTTGCCTCACACGTTGTCTTCCCATCCCTACCTCTGCTACATCAAACTTCAGCGGCAGCAGAAGCCTGATCACTTTGAAAACACACAGAATTTTTTTTTTTTCCATTTGAAAGGATTTACACTTTGTCTTCTTCCCTTTTTCGTTCTGTCACACGGCGTAGGAGGACTCTCAGGGAACATGTTCATGTTTCTATGAGCACTCGCAGGCCTGTGTTTGCTATTATGAAAGTTGACATTTAAAAATGCTACCTGCTTTCAAGAGCCACTCTACAGCAACCAGGGTGTCTTTCAAAAGAGTCCATAAGGCTTGAAATCCAGTGAAAGTAAAGGCTGGAAATTTCCAAGTCCAGAGGTAGACAATAAAGGAGCAGCAGGACTTCAGTTACACACAGGTGATTTTGGATTGGGTTTTAAAAGCGTCCCCTCCAGAGTAAGAGTTTTCATTGCCATGTTTTTCCTCTAAGTTTAAGGGTGACACCAGCTCCTATTTCCATGAGGAAAACCTGCTGTGCTCCACCTTGGACCTGTTCTTAACTGGGACTGAGACCACAGCGACCGCCATCCGCTGGGCTCTGCTCTACATGGCTGCATACCCCCACATTCAGGGTAGGGCCACTGAGGAGTCCTTTGCTTAGCCCAAAATTAGGTGAAAGAAACTCAGGGAACAGAGTTATTCCAGTTCTGCCACATCTTGGATATGCCTGTTCCCCAGGTATCCTTGGGGGAACCTTTTGAAGACAAATCTTAGGAGAAGCTGTTGAGGGAACTGGGAGTGTTTAGCCCAGAAAAAAGGAGGCTTGGGCGGCACCTTCTCGTGCTCTACTCCCTGTAATGAGGGTGCAGCCAGGTGGGGGTCAGTCTCTTCTCCCAAGGAACAAGCGATGGGACATGGGGAAATGGTGTCAGGTTGTGCCAGGAGAGGTTTAGGTTGGATATTAGGGAAAATGTCTTCATTGAAAAGATTTTCCAGCCCTGAAACAGGCTGCCCATGGGAGTGGTGCAATCACACTGGAAGCGCTCAAAAGGAGTGTGGATGTGGCACCTAGGGACACGATTGGTGGTGGCCTGGCAGTGCTGGTTTAATGGTTGGACTTGATCATTTTAGGGAGCTTCTCCAACCTAAAAATTCCCTGAAGAGGAATATTTTGAATTTTGTTTTTGCTCCCCGTAGAGAAAGTGCAGCAGGAGATCGACGCCGTGCTCGGGCAGTGCCGGCAGCCCTCGATGGCTGACAAGGAGAAGATGCCCTACACCAGCGCCGTGCTGAGCGAGGTCCTGCGCGTGGGCAACGTGGTGCCCCTGGGCGTGCCCCGCATGGCCACCAGCGACACCACCCTGGCTGGCTTCCACCTGCCCAAAGTGCGTGGGGACCACCAGCCTTCCCCCCACCAGCCTTCCTCCCACCAGCCTTCCTCCCACCAGCCTTCATCCCACCAGCCTTCCCCCCACCAGCCTTCCCCCC
>VXBQ01011146.1:1330731-1383817 GCA_013400175.1 Phainopepla nitens
TAGTTCCAAGAAAAATTTTTTTTTTTTTTTTTTTTTTTTTTTTTTTTTTTTTTTTTTGGCTTCTCACCTTTCATAAGTGACTTTTCTGTGGGTACCCACGTAGGATATGGAATAGTTAACAGGAAAAGAGGATTACATGGAGTTTCATTTCCACTGGTTTTCTCCTCTGTCCCCGGCAATAACAGCTTTGCTGCGGCACAAAGCAATCCCTGTGCAGTGACAGATTTATGCCACAGGGGAGAGTCCTCTGCACATCGCATCCCTGCCGCGCCGGGCGCACGGGGATTCTGTCACTGAGCTGTCCTTCCGACTGATCACTTTAATCCTATTGCGTTTTTAATTATTGTTTCGCAGTCACAGGCTCCCATGTTGTGTTTTTGTCTTTGCAAAAGAGAAAACATAAAAGATCCAGGGACTTTTTTTTTCACCTATGACATCTTATATTCCACTCGGGACTAGGTACTGGTTTCTCTCCATTTTTGTCTTCATTCTGCTGTAGGTCTGACCTCTGGCATGTGGCTATAGCTTGTATTATTTGCACTGGCTTAGCAAATAAATATTGATCTCTTCTCTCTTTCATTTCCAACTTGTGTTTCTTCGTTTCCCCAAAGGAAACTTTGGGGTTTCCTCCCTTACTCCTGGAGAGAATAAATGATTAAACAATCCCAACAGCCACAACTGATGCCCCCAAGAGAGAGAAGAGGAACCCAAAACGTCCCCCAGAGCAGGACGTGGCAGCTGATGACTGCAAAGGGCTATGACAGAGCCTCGTGGTGCAAGGGCAAAGTGCTGCTGCTCCCTGCTTCTTTCACAGTAAAACACAGCATAGACGTCAAAATTCCTCGTTCTCCGTGTGCATGAACAGCTCCCTAACCCAGAGCTGCTCCTGGCTGGGAAAATGCAGCACATTCTGCTGCCAGCTGCCACCACAAAGCCCCAGCCTGCAGAGCTGGGCATCTGCATTGGCTTCTCAGCACCTTCACGAGCTCTGTGGGGCTTTGGGAGCAGCTTCACCGCGGGCTGTGGCCCAAAGGACAAGGCAAGTGGGAAGGGATGGCTGCAGAGCTCGAGGCATGGCTGGGGCCGGTGCTCTGCCTGCGCTGGTCTGGTGAAGATCAGAAAATGCTGGTGCTCAGATCCGCTGAGTTCCGGGACAGCTGTTTGCTTTGAGCCCACGTCACCCAGACAGGCGGAAACACGGAACTGAGTCAGATGGTTTGTGAAAGGTTTGTGCAACCTTATCTCGGATGTCCCCTGAGACCTGGGGCTTGGCCAGGGACTGCTCGTACCAGGGAGCGAGCTGCTGCAAACAAGGAAAGCGCGAGGCTCTCGGAGCAGCTGGAGGCTCCCTGGCACTGAGAAGCTGGAACTGGGACAAAGCACGGTGAGGAAGCAGGGAACACCTGGGAAGGAGGAAGAGGGGTCATCCTGAGGGATGGGCTTGTGGGAGCAGCACGCTGAAGCTGCCAGGTTTTAATCTCGATCCCACAAAGCTCATTTCTGTCCTTTAGACAAGGGCATGGAGCACTCGGGTTTAGTAAAGTACTGAGGGGAGGCTGGAGGGGAAGAGGGAAGCTGAGGCTGTTCTGGTTCGTGGCGGGCAATTTTTTTTTTTAAATCAGATCAGAGGAAATGTTTCAGTTTTATCAAGAAGGGGTTTAATCCTTTCTGAAAGCTGGGAAAGCAGGAGTCTGAATGTAACCTCAAGAGCAGGCAGCAAAAGCCACTCCTTTCTGTCCTGTGTTTACACCCACAGCTGTGCCAGCACATCACCCATCTCCCCCGGCCCTTGGGGCCTCAGTGGTGCCCTGTGAGCTCAACCTGCCTGACCTGCTGTGGGACACGTCCCTGCAGAGCCCCACCATCCAGCCATGCTGCACTTCCTCTGGGACAGCATCTCCCTCCAGACATTCCTCATCTTTCTCTTTGTCTTCCTGCTCATCGCAGACTACATGAAGAACAGAAATCCAAAGAATTTCCCTCCCACCCCCTTCCGCCTTCCCTTTCTGGGGCACATCTACCTCGTAGACTTCAAAGATCCGCTGGCCGCAGTGGCGAGGGTACGTGGGTGGTGAGCAGGATGGGGAAGGGATGGGAGGATTGCAGCTGCACATCCCTGGCCATGCAGGGAAGAGGATTACCCAAACCCCACAGGTCATGAAGGCAGGCAGGAGGTTTGCCCTCAGCAGTGACATTTACCTGAGTACAAGCACGGTGACAAGTTGGAGTGATTCCATGGGCAGAGGTCACAGCATGATCACACAGGTGCAGTCACAGATATACAAACCCTGCAGGTCTGAGTGGGGGCTGGAATGGGGTGAAACAGAAACTGGAAAAACATAGGAGTGAAAAATCAAACCTGGTGATGTTTACTTGATTTTTGGCCAATTAACACCATCTCTTGATCACTGATTCAGGAAAAGAGGAAAAAAAAAAAAGACTACGCCCTCAGGCAGAGTGCACACATTCTGTCTCCCCTCCCACTCTTCCCTTATTTTTACCCATGTCCCCTGACAGAGCTGTCCTGGTCTCACCAGGAACATTCATTGCAAATGAAAACCCTTTTTATTTATGTCCCCTCCCAGCTAAGTGAAAGATATGGTGACATCTTCGGCATGCACATGGGCAGCATGAAGTTTGTGATGGTAAATGGGATGCGGCTGGTGAGGGAAGTGCTCTTAAACCAAGGGGACAAGTTCATGGCCCGCCCTGACATTCCCCTCGACGAGGAGGTCTTCAGCAAGACGGGTGAGTTATCCCTCAAGACTTGCCTCAGCTGCAGAGGCCTGAGACAGCTGGAGACAAGGCAGAGCCCTGGAGCTCTCCTCCCTTGGTGGGGGATCGGCCCTGGCTCATGAGGGGTGTTCCTGCCAGGACTGATCTCCTCCACTGGGCACCTGTGGAAGGCACAGAGGAGGTTCACCCTGACCACGCTCCGAAACTTCGGCCTGGGGAAGAGGAGCCTGGAGGAGCGCATCCAGGAGGAGTGCAGAAACCTCGGGGACGTGTTTAGGGATGAGCAGGGTGAGTGTCCTGCCCTCAGCAGCTGTGAAGGCAGGAACTGGTAGGGCCTGTTATAATTTCACTGCATGCTGAAAAATAGCCCACCTTGCAAGGGATGCTACAACCCTGCCAGCATCCTGCTCCTTCCTACAGGTGCTTTGCCTTCCAGCAGGCTGGGGAATGCAGACAGGCAACACCCACAGCGTTATTCACAGCCCACCTTCAGCCTGCTCCTGTCTGGGAAATACCATGTGTGCATAAACACTGATGTTTCCAGTGAATTCAAAGGACATCCTGCAGACCTTGCTTTCCAAAGCAAACAAACATCTCCATAAGCTGATTGAACCACTGGGGTTGCCCTGCCAAGCTTGGCCAGCTCATGGGGTCAGCCAGACACCCCAGGAAAGCACTGACATCAGACAGTGCCCATTAGGGGCCACTCTTTTCATTCATATTTTTTGACTGTTTTACCTCTGATGTGTATTTTCTTCTTTTCTGAGAAGAGTGAAAGAGAACTGATCCTTTTCTTCTCCAGGGAATCCTTTCAACCCTCAGCTTAAAGTCACTAATGCTGTTGCAAATGTCATCTGCTCCCTCATCTTTGGCAGTCGGTTTGAATACCACGATGAGGATTTCCAAAGACTGCTGAAGCTGATGTACGAAACGACTGCCCTCCATGGAGCCGTCACAAGCCAGGTACAGCCCTCCTGCCACCAGCCCAGGGCCACAGTTTCTTGTCTGGAGTCAACATCAAAAGTCACAGTGTTGTCATCACCAAACCTGTCATTCCCTATTCCTTTGCACAGGGTAGATTTGCCTGTCATTTCTTTCTTCCTTCTGCTTAAGTTGTGCCATGCTCACACTGCTCTCTCTCACCCAAAATCACTTTTCCTGCCCACTGATGGCCAACCTACCCGCTGAAATAGCAGGTAACACACAAGTTACTCTATAATGAGAATTCTGCTCTTCTGGAGCTGAGTTGTTCCCATCAGCTCCAGAAATTCACCAAGAGCAATCACAGGCTAAAGTCTTGATGTCAGAAGAGTTTTTAAAGTCCTTTATTCATTTGTCTTTCTCCTTTTGTGTTTGAAGCTGTACAACAATTTCCCATCTATAATGAAGTACTTACCTGGAGCCCACCAAACGATTTTTAAAAACTGGAAGTCAATGAAAAAATTTATGCAAGAGGAGATCAACAAACACAAGGAGGACTGGAACCCCTCAGAGATCCGGGACTACATCGACAGCTACCTGCTGGAGATCTCCAAGGTCAGAATGGGGAGAAAACTCTCCTGGAGTGGGGCTTAGAAATCAGAAGGGATGGGAAACGAGCCCAGATTCTCCGTCTGAGCTGCCTGTGTGGTCTTTTATGAGCTCAGGACAGTCATCAGGTTCATCAGCAGGATGGGGATGCAGGGGGTCAGCAGCTTCTGCCAAAATCCTCGGGGTAGTCTGGACCAAGCCTGGTGCCAGGACACCCTCACTGTTCCTGTGGCACTCACACACCTTCTCCTGAAGGACCACGACAGCGACATCTTCCAGGAGGAACACCTCAGTGCCTGCACACTCGACCTGATGTTTGCTGGGACTGAGACCACATCCTCAACCCTCCGCTGGGCCTTGCTGTTTATGGCCACACATCCAGAAATTCAAGGTACAGTTCACAAAAGTGTTTTCCCTTGCTTTTATCCCTCACAGCTTTGTGAGACACCAGTTGGGAACGTCCCCACGCTCACATAAGAGGTGTAAATAGTGGCTCAGGTCCCCTTGGTAGACGCTCACAGCAATAACCTCATACTGTTCCAAGGGTTTTTCCCTGGGCTCATTGCTGCTCTTCCCCCAGCCCGGGTGCAGGCCGAGATCGATGCGGTCATCGGGCAGGCGCGGCCGCCAGCGCTGGAGGACAGGAACCACCTGCACTACACCAACGCTGTCATCCACGAAGTGCAGAGGAAAGGCAACATTGTCCCTTTCAATGTGCCAAGAATGGCATCAGAGGATGCCTACCTGGATGGCTACTACATCCCAAAGGTAAACTCCGGAGTGCTGGGACTCCAGGAACACTCCCAGCTCCCCGGGCATGGTGCCAGGACAGGTCCCTCCTGTGCACTGTCCTTGCCCTGTCCAGAGTTCACTGCTGCTGAACATGGATTTTTGCCATCCAATGTTCTCCAGCTCCCTGGATGGTGCCACACCCTCCCCCACCCCCCACCTTTGAGGCACAGATCCCAGCTCTTACAGGGACTTTGGCCCGAGATGACAACAGATAAAAAAGATGCTGATGAGGGAAAAATGCAGTTATGTAACTGCATCTCCAAACAGACAAGTAAAAAATCTGGGCTTGCAGTAGGGTGTTGCACAAATAATTTCAGTAGAATTTGATTAAAGATGTTCTTCATGGAGGAGAATGGAAGACAAAACCTCCCCTCCTGCTGTCAGTGCCAGAGAAAGTGTGATTTATTTTTCTTTTTTCCTATTAGGGCACTATTATAATGACAAATTTAGCCTCTCTGCTGTTTGACAAGAATGAGTGGAAAACCCCTGATACTTTTAACCCTGAGCATTTTCTGAAGGATGGGAAGTTCTGGAAAAACGAATATTTTATACCATTCTCTGTTGGTAAGATTTGCTGAATTATGGTGCACATGTGGGCTTGGGTTTCCAACTGGGTGGAGACAGAGAGGAAAATAGCAATGGGAAGGGCAGATGCATCCTTGGGAGCTGCTGCTCAAAATGCTCCCGTGGCCTCCCCGAAGCACCACAACCACATTTAGAACCATTTCTTATCTCTTTTCACATGCACAGAAGAGAGATGAGCATGAATAAAGAAGCAGGTAAATTCCAGAGACCTTAGGAACATCTTCATTGAGGCCATTCGCTCTGTGCTCCTGCTCCCACATGGCTGAGCTCACCAGGGGCCTCACTGTTGCCACCACAGGGTTCCCCAGCCAGCAGTTTCCAGGGGAAGTTGCTTTTAGCACTTGCTTCCCACACCAGCACCACACAGCTCCTCTTTGGTGAGCTCTCCCAGCATAGGCACAGCCAGGTCATGTGTGTGTGTGTGTGACTTGTCCTCACAAAGTCACGCAATTTTTGGGGCAGACCATGCTGTAATGCCTAAGTCATTATTAGAAAGCTTGGTTTGGGTTGAAAAACTCATCCAGGAATGGGATAACACAGCTGGACCACGGTGCTAAGGGCAGGCAGAAGCATTTTCAGCAGCAAAAGCACAGTGTGAGGATGCTGTGGGTTACTGTCTCCACAGGGAAGCGTTCCTGCCTGGGCGAGCTGCTGGCCCGTGCCGAGCTCTTCCTCTTCTTCACCTCCCTGCTCCAGAAATTCACCTTCCAGGCACCCCCGGGCACCACGCTCAGCCTGCAGCCCAACCTCGGCATCGCAATGGCCCCACAGCCCTACGAGATCTGTGCTGTGCCTCGCTAGGGCACCATCCTCACACGGAAAATCCTTTGGCAGGGGTGCTGAAAACAAACCCCTGGCAGCTCAGGGGGAGGCTGGTGGTTTATTTCTTTCGAAGCAATTGCAAAACCATTTCTTTCACAAGTAGACCTTGCACTCTGTATCCCATGATGGGATCATGGGTAGCTCTGGTCCCATGATGATGTGATCATAGGATCAGAGCTACCAGGGCATTATTAGCCCTGCTGTATGGCACTGAAAATGAATGAGAGGCTTGGGGCTTTCTTAATTTTATGATGGATGGCCACAGTTCACCTTGGCAAAATGAGGGACACTTTAGAGACCGCACTGTTGAAGCTGTGGCTGGGTACAGTGGGGGAGCAATACCAGCCTTTGTTTTATAACATTAACACAAGTATTAATTTGATATTTCCTTAATAAGCAGTTCTCTAAAAAAAAGTCACTCTGTAACACCTGTGTCATACAGCAATAAATCTTTATCGAAGCATTTTTGTCATTAAGTGTTCTGCAAAGTGAAGACCAACACAGCACGGGCTGTGGGCTTTGGCCATGCCCTGTGGCTCTGCCCCTGCACTGCAGGAGGTGGGCACTGTAAAAGCAAAGGCAATATCTACAGAAGTGATGGAAAAAATTATCCTGACAGCAGAGCTGGAATTACAATATGCAAAATCCTCCCTGTTTACCTGCCCAGCATCATGGAGTGGCTGCTGTGTCCAAGGGCAGTGGGCTGAGCTCCAGCAACACACGATGTGGTTAAGCTGCACTCAACAGTTTAACAGGGAAAAGGCTGCCTTGGAAAATAACAGCCACAAATTACTATTTTGAACCAGCATCTACACAATGAAACAGTCCCAGGATTGGCAACCAGTGGTTAACACCCGTAAATGCACTGAACTGGGAAACAGCTGCACCACAAGGAGCCTGTGGAGGCCTCCAGGCAGAAGCAGCTCCCAGGAGCAGGATGGGGGCTGCCTCAGGACATCAGCATGGCACCAGGAACACACATCTCCAGCTCCTGCTGAGGAAATGAACAGAGAGCAATCTTCTCCTCTTTTCAATTTTCCCTGGGGTACAGCTCACCTCTTCCTAGAGGAAGCAGATTTCTCCCAGGTGAACATAGCTTCTGGCACAGCTCCTTCAGCACTGGCTTGGTGGGGGCTTCTGCCACCTCCTCTCATTCTCTGTGCCAGTGGGAACAAGAGTGTGGACTGAGATCCTGTTCCTGGTACTTGAGGCTGCTTCACAGACCCATAAGGTGGAGAAATGAGGACACACGGTGGGACACAAACCAGTCCACGTATTAAATGCAGACTTGTCTCATCCCACTCCTAGGGAGGACCTGGTCAGCCCCAGCCCTCCACCCCTCCTCTCCTCATGCCAGCTGCCCTCCAACCTGCTGCTGGCATGGGCTCCCACACCTCCCCTTGCCAGCAGAAACAAGAAACTCATTTGACTTTCTAGACCTGATATCCTTTCTTTTCCTTCCCTGAGAGAAGCTGAAGGGGAAGGCTGCAAGGGGGCTGCATGCCTGGAATTGACTGGGAAGAGGAAAGGGGAACAGGGGTAAGTTTCTGCTGTGTGAGCATTACTCCCAAAAAATTCCAGTGCACGGTGTCATCGGACTGTTTTGTGGTACGTTTTTCCCCCCCAGTGCTTTGCTCAGATTCCCATTTCCTTTCCCAAGCTTTGCTCTATCCAAAAGCTTCCTCTGTAGGCCTCTGCTGAGCTGAATTCCAAAAGAAGAATGCATTTCACAGGCTTCTTGAATATTCTGCCCCCTCCTGATACGCGGAAGAACTCCACAACTCGTAGAAGTTAAGAAGTAGGTATGGTTTATTTCAGCGCTGAGGCACATGGGGATAATTCCTCCAAGAACATGCACGTCGAAACTCCAGACTACTGCTCTATTTATCCCCAAAAGCCTGGAATTCCACAATCCCTGTACATACTCATTTCCTAGCCCTGCCTAGTCCCACCTACCCCAGATTCTTCTTCTCCGCCTGTGCCCCTCAATTCGGGGTCATCGGGGGTCTGTGACGAAGGCTTCCAAACTCCTCATTGCACTTGAACTTCTCAACTTTGTCTCTGGAGCGTCTTGGCCTCTTGGGCCCATTCCAGGCCTTGAGATAAATTCTCTCTGGTTCAGAGGTCTGGTGTTATCACTTATCACTGGCAGCCTTGCACCCCTCACCCCGTTTGCAGGTTCTGGCTTCGTTTATCACAAACTCAGTCCGCACTCTGCGAGCACAGTGAATGTCAGGCATTCCTCACTGTCTAGCTGATTCCTTTATTCCTCAACTCTCTGTCTCCCTCCACCTAAACCATCTCCCCCACGACTGACCTCAGCTCCTCCTTTCTTTTGCACTCAGGGCTTTAATCCTGCACTCCTCTTCCAGGGACACCGCTCACCCGAGCACACACAACTCCTGCTGCAGTGCTTGGCTCTTCAGGAGCTGCCAGAAAGCTGCAAGCAAACAGGGTCAGGACTGACCACATCCTGCAGCTCGGCTCAGGCTTCCTGCACAGCTGAGCACCTTTTCCCTTCTCCCCCACACACCTGCTTGTTTTGGGGTTCAGTGTCTGAAACTGCTTTTATGTCCAGCCTCAGAAAGCAGGAAATCAGTTCTCCCATAACAGCTTCAGCCTCTCTGGGACAGGCCCTTCCACGCTGGGGAATCAGTGCAGCTCCTCAGAGCTATCACACTATCCTCAGAGCTAAGAAAATTATGGCTGAAGGCTGCCAGCTCTTCACCAACAGCACCTCTGGGCTGGGGGTATGCTTAGGGAAAGAGAGCTGACAGTGGGACTGAGAACAGAGCACATGAATCACCTGCAGAGCAGGCTGGAGAGGCAGACAGTTTTCTGTTCCAAATAAAAGCAAGAGCAGTGATTGAGAGCTGTACCTGTCCCCTGTGTCCTCTCAGCCAGCTCAGCAGCAATAAGGAATTACTGAGGTCACTTCACAGCTCAGCTGCAGAGGGGTTTAATCTTTCACAGCTGTCTGTGGGCTGAGCAGAGGGAACCAGCTTTGGGTGGGGGAATGAACTGGGAACAGCAGAGGAGAGCAGCACAACTCATGACATCCACATCCACTGTAATCCATGTCTGTCCTGAAACAGGGTATTTTAGATGGTGTAAAGGTACCACCATGTACCAGAACCAGAACCAGGTTGTGCATTGCCCAGAAACACTGTCTAGAGACCATTAAATACATGGGTTGGAATAAAGACACCAAAGAATTAATTTTAAAAATCTTTATGTGAATATAAAAGAATTTTTCCCAAAGAAAAAAATAAAACCAAAAGTTTAAAAATTAGTGCAAATTTTCCAGTTCTATGCAACACAGTGTTTACACTTGTTTTAAACAGAAGATGTAGACACCGATACATTGAAAACCTTAACTCCAGCTTTAGAGGAAGAGGAAAAAAAACACAAGTAAGAAAATTATTGTACTAGACATTACCAACTCCTAAACAATTGTTTTTATTTTCTAATTTCTAAACTATTTATGGCTACCTAAATAGAACATCAGTATTGCTTATATTACTTATTTCCAAGTAAGTGTATATATAGAAAATAGAATACCCATATATATATATTTTTAATGAACAAAAAAATCAGGTGGAAACTTATTTTCAGTAAATGTTTCTTAATCCACTATATAATAAGGTTGTTGCAAAAGAATCTTCTCAAAACTGCTTTCTGACCCATCTTGAGTAAAAGAACCTACTAGTCCATATTTTGTATTATTGCTATAAAACACTCCTCTTCCATAGTAATTAATCTTACTAAAAAAATAATTAACAAATGATATGTCAATCAGAACATATTTTTTGTTTCTTTGGATCTACATTACCCGTTTTACTGGAAACTGGCTAAATTCCTAACAATGCTGTTGAACTTCAGCAGTATTCAGTGGTTTCACCTCCTACTTGAGTCTGCTCTGGACTGTGCTGCTGGGGAGGCACAAATTCACCTTCCAGGAGAGCCAAGGGGCCTCTCTGTCCCTCCTGCCTCAGCAGTGGTGCACCAAAGGACATGGACTGACAGGGCTCTGCTGCTGGGTGTTGGACACAGCTCAGCTGGAACACAGCAGTGTTTTTAGCAGCTTTTTGGTTTGACAAGAGTGCAGCAAATATTAAAACAATCCTGATCTAATGGTCCTTCCTGCACAGGCAGATGAGCTGAAGTGAATACAGCACCATGGCTTATCATCCAGTGTTTATTTCCACACATCAGTTCCTCGTTCACAGGACAGAACCCAGGTTTAACCAGCTGTTTTAAACAGGTTCTCAGTCCCAAAGAAACCCTGGAGTGATATTCTCAGGCTTCACTCTTAACAGTTTGGAAAAGTCCCAAATAAGCAACATTTCATCCAATACCTGAAAACCAGATCCCTTTTGGCAACCCCAACATGATTACTGGGGACAACTGTGCCCTGAAAAAGGCTGATCCCTACCTGTAGTTCAGGACTAAAATTCTTCCATCACCAGTCATAACTTCCAATTAAATAGGGAGGTTCTTGGTTATTTTTGGTCCCAGGGTCTGCAGTTTTGAGAAGTGTAAGTCAAAGACATTTGCTCCATGTTTGTCACTATTCAGCACCTGACAGACTACTGACACAGCTCCACTACTGGGAGAAGAACAACAAATGAAGCCTACCAACTACAGAGTATCTGAAGGACATCCATCAAAGTTTCCATGCTGCAAAGAACGAGGGTTAAGATTCCCACTCAACACCATCAGAGACAGCTCCACGTTTCACTAGAACACACCAAATACCAGACTTTAGGAATGGAAGCATCTTGCTGAGACTTAATCTGCTCCACTGCTCACCACCATTCCCACCCACAGCACTGGCAGATTCAGTATGCAACTGTACCTTACAAACACCAACTCCACTAACACCACTGCAGCAGTAAAGGACCTCAAAACCCACGAGGTAGTCCAAAGAAGCACAGAGTCCTGAAGAACACCACCAACACAACTCTCCAACAGCCATGTGTCTGGCTCATGCCACACTGAGCACGAGACTGGCTTCTAAACAATGCCTTTGGAAGGAGGAAATCTGTTGAATGCCTATTCATACATACAGCACTGCAAAACAACCACCACAACTAAGAAGCAACCCTAAGTATCAAGAATGAATGCTTGCCTTTTCTCTGGCATTACATGCAATGCCCAATTAAAAATTTAAGATGTTGGGGAAGGAAGAAATCGAAGGACAAGCTATAATGAGGGGCAGGCAAAATGACACACTATCCAAGTATCACAATTCAAAACCTAAAAACTCTGTAAAGCTGAACCCTGTTCTCAAATCCAAGATGGCCTTAATGGTGAGACAGGTGTGTTTTTGTTCTCATAAGCAGCTGAATTTTATATTAGATGGTGGTCTGGTACAGCATCCTCAAATACTTAAGTGTATTCATTTCATTTTAAGGGCTGCTGCAATTTTATTTTATTTAAATATGGGTATGATGAACTTTTTCTAGACCATTTGCAAAGAACAGACATTAACAGGTTTCCTAAAAATACAATTCAAAACAGGAGTTAAACATTTGGGAAATAAAGTAACAAGTTTTGTGAAAGACAGCAACTTCCTGCACACAGATTTCAGGTATGAACACCCATTCCATCTTCTATCAAACTATTACACTTCATGCACTTTTCTCCCTGCCAACAAATGACCTCTGCTGCCAGTAACTGCCAAAGCCATCTCTCATTCCTCTGCCTAGCACAGTTAGTTCAGAATAACCAAAGTGAAACTACATTTAAAAAAGAGGAAGTGCAATTTCCATGCAAAGGGTTGTTATAAATAGGTTGAAATAAATGGGGCTCCTTCCCACCTAAAATCCCCTTTCTGCAAATAAATGCAGTATACCAATATGCCAGACTTTTAAAATATAGCCCAGACTTTTGAGTTAGTATAATAGCTTTTTTCTTACCCAAGAAAAGACAAGCTTTTTTGGCTTAAGTGAATTAAACATCTTAAAGACAGGTTTTCCTCAGTGTATATGTGCACCAACTTAAGCTTTGCTTTATTTTTATTTTTTTTTAATAAACTGAGAAATTCTTCTTCTCACAGAACAAATCCTGTCTTCTGTTACGTAAGAACTGGTGCCACACCTTTATTTTCTTCTTCTATAAATACAAGTACTTTCTTGCTTTTAAAATTGTACTTTCTAGTCTAAAAAAGTTTCTTTTTAAAAGATGTTACCAATCTTTTAGATCTATTTTCAGAAGAGCCCAACAAAAATGCCCAATATTGCCAGTTTCCTGAAGTACACCTTTGCATAACATCTTCCCATTATAAAAGTCAATTTTCTAACCCAAACCCACTTAAATAAAGTTTTAAATATAGAGTGCCAAATTTCCTATTTACAATATAATCTGAAGGCAAATATAAATCTTTTAAGTTGTGCTTGTACATGCTGCAGTAAATCTAAAACTACGTGCTACCTTCTGGCTGATCACCTTAATCCCTTCCTGACGGGTTCTGATGATGTAATTTGCCCAGCATTCCAACCTCCTCTTCCATCAAGCAGGTGAAGTGGCAAGGTATAAAACATTTAAGGACACTTCAGCGTGTGAGTTTTCCTCATGTCCTGGTGCTTAATCAGATGTTGCCCCCGGCACTTTCACAGTGAGGTTCCTCCTGGTGTTGGTGACGTGCCGCTGCTGCGCCAGGAAGGAGCGGCCGGGCCCGGCCCCGCCACCGCCGCTGCTGCTGCTGCCCACCAGTCTGGATTCCATGCCCAGCTTCTACAGAGTCAGGCTCTGCAAGAGTCAAACAACAACTTCAACAACAGGAGGGAAAAACTGCCCATCCTGCTCAAGCTTACTTAGTATGCACACAGAATTCTTCTTCCCGCTGTATTTCTTAGGTTAACTAAGATTTAACTGGCGCATGTAGCAAAAGACGTTTCAAAAAGTGAATTTTTGACCCACCTTGTTGTACCATGCAGTTACAATCAGCTTTTCCTCATAGTCACGTAGCTTGGCTATTTTGTATTCGTTCTGCAAGGAGACAAATCTCAGTTAAAACACAAATTCTATCTGCATAAACTTGCTGCAGTCCACTGAGCGAAATAAACACAGGCAGCAGAAATGCTTCAATACACAAAATAACTAGAAAGCCTAGAAGAATAAACAAAGATACTTTCATAAAAAACTGAGAGATAAATATCAGCCTGCTTTAAGAAGAGGCTAAACTACACAAGTTGTGGCTAGAAACACAAATGGAACTTGGAAATGAGCTCTGAGGGCTTGTGTGGGGAAATGCTCATGAGGTCTGCTATGTATCAGAAAGTCTGTAAATAATTTAGTAATTTTTCACCTGAAACAAATGTACCTCCAGTGACTGACTAATTGCTATTATATAATATACTTCCCTAGTACTCATTACATAAAAGAAATGTGAGGTCACAGCATTTATACAGCCAGACCCCTCAGCCCACTGAATCATGCTGAGGAGTTCTGTATTTGCTCAGGCAACTACTCTTAACTCCATCAATATTGCTGTGAAATTCAATGCATTTCCCCAATTTTTTTTTGATATTTGGACTACTGTCAACAATCCTTTCAGAATTTCAGCCATGCAGATTTTACTGAATCACTAGGAAACAGTATCTTGAATGCCTAATATCAGAAACGGAGCATTTAAGAAGTTAGTGTTAAATACATGTAAAATTTTTACCTCTAGTGCTTCAATTCTTTTATCTTTTTCCAATATCTGTTTTCTGAGCAACATAATTTCTGCTGATGCTGGATTTAGCTTGGGGTCTAAGGTTTTTATCACCTGGACAAGGCAAAACAAGAGCATTACAAATCAGTTTCATTCTCAGCAGCTCTGCATCTCATCTCAAAGGAGGAATGTGAGAACCGGCTGGGCACTGCTCAGGCTGTTACTGTACAACAGAGAGTAAAGGCTACAAAGGAATCCTTGCTGCACCTCATGCTCAGCCTAAACCCCGTTTATTCTCCCAGACTGAACTGACTGCAGCTGAACAATCTGACTATAAATGCAACTTGTAGCTACTGCTTTTAATTGGGAGGTGGGGACACACACATTCAATCTGTTTAACAGCTCATGAGGGAGGAATGCATATGTTCAGAAACATGCCACTCACATTCCTTGCTTTTTCAAGGTACATTTTATATCTCTCTTCCATTGCTTTCATATCCTCATCTTTTTTTCGTAAAGCTGCTTCCAGCTCTCCAATCTTCTGGGCTGTTTACAGAAATTATCAACAAAGACATACAAAATAAAAACAGACATGGTACTTTCAGGGCTTCTGTGTTCTCTGGATGTCACCTTCCCTCAAACAGAGAACGATATAAAAACTAGAAGTTTAGAAGGTTTAAGTTCTTATTTTTGTTTCAGCAGTCCCACCTGACCCTGAAATGCCATTCTGCAAAGCACTGTTCAACAAACCTCACACCCCCCAGGATCCCTGCCCACCACCACCCACAAAACCCCTCCACACCCCTCAGTCCAGATTTAAAGCCAAGCTGCAGCAGAAATCCTCATGCAGGCAAGTATCCCATAGTCCAGTGGACATGGGAATCATTTCAGGAGAAACTTAATGTAGTCTAATTAAAAAACACCAGAACAAACCCCCCACAGAACAACTCACGGCTCTGACTGTCATCAGGCTGCAGCTCTGCAAGATCAGCCTCTTTCTTCTGTAACTCATCGTGAACCTCGTTCAACTTTTCCCTGTCAATGAAAAGCTGGGCTAAGGATTAAGCTCACAAATAATTCCAGGTTTAACAGCTGGAAGCTTAAACTTCATGACACAAGTATTTAAATAACTATTTTAAGCTCTCTAGCAATTCTTCAGGGTTTCAATAGAAATATTAATATCATACAAGTTGTGACTTCTGAATTGATCCTTCTCTACTTAAAACCAGGAAAATGAACACTTAAGCCTCTCCAGCATCACCTTAGCAAGAACTACATCTGCTGGAAGGACTGGAAATATTTCAGAAGAGTGGAATACACTTTGAGTGATGGTTTTAGCAGTCTGTTATAGAATCAGAACAGTTAAAATGCTGGTGGTGATGAAGAGACAGCGAAGTGGTTACTGGTACTACAAGATCATCATGGTCAGAGTAAACAAAACTACAACACCAATGTTTAACTCACTTTATGCATAATTCTCAAATCAGTGGCTTAGAAAAACAAGACATCCCTACCAAGATTTAAGCAGTTCCTGTGCTCTATTTAGTGTAAATAAGCTATTGTGGGATGCATGTGCCTTACTTACATGTGTGCTGCCAGTTTCTGCTTCAGGTTGCTGGACTGTGAAAGGAAACAGTTAAAATTCAGCTGTATGTTGGTATTTCTTACCATGCAATATTTAAGTGCTCTTATAAATCAGCCAAGAATACTTAGCACAACTAAATAAGCCAAGCAAATAAATCCACTGAATGGTAAAATCAAGGACTTTTAAAGTAAAGTAGGAGGGTTACAGTTCCACAGAAGGAATCACATAAAACATGAGCTTTTCAACTGAACTGCAGTTGATATGGAGGCATTTCTCAGATACACTGAAAAATAAGATGCACATCTAAACAAAGGACTTGATGCTACACTGGAGGAATTTAAACAACACTGGCAAAATGTTTCACTTACTCCTTCAGTCTTGGATCCCTGCTCCTGTAAAGTCTTTTGCAGATCTTCAATCTGTTGCTGTAATCCTCCAATACGCTCTTCATTGAGCCTTTTAGGAGGAAAACAAAGTTACTGCCCATCTAAACAGTTCACAGACAGATTTTTCTGTTTCATTAGTTTTTCAGAGGGTCTACCCAGCACGACTTAAGGCACAGATAAACTGATTTCAAATGCTTTTAGTTTGACTGGAACTTCTGCTGAAAGGAACATATGGAGCTTTACTAAACATTTTATAATGAAATTCCTATGGTCATGTTAAGTATTGAGAAAACATAATCATCAAAATTTTTCCTATTCTAGTAGGACGTTTTAGCCTCCATTGATAGAAAACTCATGGTCTAACAGTCTGAAGTTCTAGAAATAGAGTTCACATCCATTCTTGGTCTACCAAGAATCACTCAGAGTTAAGAAGAGCATCCTGTAAGCAACACTTCCTTCAGGGTATGGTACACACAGGTCTACCACATTTCCTTCTTTGTTTCATGATCTTTCATTTATGATTACACTGGTGAAAGAAAAGGTTCCTACACTACAGATACAAGGCACAGGTCACCCTGAAACCCCAGAGATCACTTTTTGCAGTATTTTAAGATGTTTCACCCATCACCTTTTCTCGGTCTCCAGCTCGTTCACTGTCCGGTGCTTCTGCTCCAGCTGCTCCTGGAGCTCTGCAATCCTTTCATTTTCTGATCCTTCCTGTTTCAGCAGCAGCATCTTATTTTCATGCTGCAGCCTAATAAACATTTCTCTGAATCATAAACAACAAAAAACCATCACTGTTAATTAAGAAGGTGAATAAGAGGAGGAAGTAATAAGTCCTGTTCACTCCCCCAACCTTAAAGTGAGCTAAGCAGGTTGCACTTAAAATGATACAATTGGGGTAACAATGCAGCTTGTTATTAAAAGGCAGTAACTTTTGAAAACTTTAAGAGATATGAGCACAGTGTTAAATTGTCACTCCAAACCCAGATTTATATACAGCAATTTGATATGGTTTTAAGAAAAAAAAAGCAGAGTAATTTGAGCATGGGGAAATAATTATTAACACCTATAGGGGGCAAAGCAAGGAGTGGGATAAAGAATCACATGGATGAAAATACTGAACTTTCACAGAGGCACTGTCATGCTCCACCTATGAATATCCCAGACAACCCCAACCTTTGGGTCTCACCTATATTCCACTGGCAGAATTTCAGCAGCAAGATTCTCATGGCTTTTAAAATGAGATTCACCTGAAATCACATGAGAGGTTTAATTTAGCACACTGAAAGAAACCTCTAATCCAAAAAAAAGTCTCTGAAGATAAAGCAGTACCTGTCAGGTGGTCCTGCTGCATCTGGGCACACCGGAGCTCCTCATTTGTCTCTCTTAATGTATCACACTGCACTATCAGTCTCTAACAAGACATTTGAGGTGGAATTAGGTCAGGTTGCACCACTCTTAAGACCAAATAATATTACTCAGAAGTAATAATGACACATGCACACTTTAGGTTAGTCTTGATGATCTTGGAGATCTTTTCCAGCCTTCATGATTTGGTGATTCTATATTATGTTTTATATGTGAATGCACACACACAGGGCACTAAACTTCATTTTTACGGTGGCACTACTTCCAGGAAGGTTCTCCTCAAGCAGAGAATCTGAGAGACTCAATAATAAAACTTTTATAAACTCAAATGAACTCTCAAAGGCACTTACCTCTTTTTCTTTCATTAACGCTTCATATTTTTCTTCAAGTCGCTTCATTTCAAATGCCAGCTTATCAGCTCTCTTGGATTCTTCAGACAGTTTGTTTTGAAGCTCCTGGACCTTTTCATAAAAGCATCATTTAGCACAGGAATGCTGCAAGATGCTACTTTAAAAAGCTGTATTAAAATGGCCCCTCCTGCCCAATTCAACCAAAATAAAACAGCTGGTTCCTCAAGCTTAGGGAAGAGGAGATGGGATGGGGGCCTATGTGTTTTGGGGGTTACACTGATTTTTGGCTGGTTGGTTTTTTGATTGTTTGTTTTTTTGTGTTTCTTGTTTTTGCTTTTTTTATTTAGCTTTTTCCTAATTCCTAGAGAAATTACAATAAAACTTCTCATTTTCATGAAGAATGGTAAGAATATGAGAATATAAGAATGTAGTGACAGGACAAGGGGAATGGGTTCAAACTGAAAGAGACGAGATCAGGTATTAGGAAAAAATTCTTTACTGTGAAGGTGGTGAGGCAGGCCCTGGCACAGATTTCCAAGGGAAGATGTGGGTGTCCCATCCCTGGAAGTGTTCAGGCTCAGGTTGGAAGGGGCTTGGAACAACCTGGGATAGTGGAAGGTGTCCCTCCCTGCCCAAGGCAGCGGAATGAGATCATCTTCAAGGTCCCCTTCCAAGCCAGACCATTCTATGATGCCATAGAAATGATCTCAGTAACAGCTGAACAACCTCTCCCAGGCACACAAATTACCTCAGTCAGAGCAAAGAAGAAAAGCCTGCACACTCTGGGCTCTCACATCAGTTGAGAGGGTAACTGCAGTTAAGCTTTCACGTTTAACAAACAGGGAAAAACCCACCAGGGAACGGCAGCTCAGAAATTCCTAACGGACAGTGCAGGGTTAAGGCATTCTCAGCTACCTGGAGAAAAATGAACCTTTCCAACACAAGTGCAGCACTACCTGTCTTTTGTAGGTCTCCAGCTGGGCTCGTGCTGCGTTGGCTTTCTTGAGCTCCTCCTCCAGGCTGACGGTGTTGTGCATGTACATCATGTTGGTCTCCTGCAGGGACTTGACCTGCCTGCGGAAATCGTTCAGGTCCTGCAGCTTCTTCCGGTACACCTCCACCGCTGACTCCAGCTTGCTCACCTTGTCTGCAGTAGCCCTGGAGGCATAAACAGCAATCAGAAGGAAAGATGGCAAAACTCAAACTCTGCTGGCACTCACTGTTTCCACAGAGAGATGTGATATGCTTAGCAGCGCTTACATTTCATAGCTTTATTTTTAAATAATCCACACAAAGTTGCTTATAAAAACTGAAATCAGCCAGCCTTCGAGTGAGACCGACAGGCATGTGGCAGAAATATGAGCAAGGGTAGTGGCTCAAAAATCCCTGAGGAATTCTGGGGCACCACAACATCCTGTGCTAGACAGTCACCGCAAAATACTGGTACCTGGTATGTTCTCTCTGGGGGATTACACAGAATTAGAACATAACTGCTTGATGAAAATGATCACTGGCAGATATGACCAACAACTGTCAGCTGATCATTTAAAAAAAACCTACATGGTAAGAAAACACTGGGACCATAATTTTAAAATTAATTTTAATAATCTGTGTTTATTATCTGCATTCATATTTCACCAGAAGCTAGTACAATAAAATAATGGAAAAAATCTATAGCTAGGATTTGTTTCAGATGTTATTTAAGAACCACTAAGTTAAACACCTGAAACCACTTTTCTTTCCATGTTTTATTCATATTATTTTATGAATAGCAGATCTGCTTTCACAATACAATTTATTTTGGATATTTCTTGGGTGGTCTGGTATTTAACACAGTTTACACAAGCTGGAATGTTACACTAAATTCTCATGAAGGTTACTGAGTGTTTCATCTTCATTTTGTTAATGATCTCACTAAGCGAAATCTGGCCTAGAATGCTGACACCAAAAGTTAGGTTAAAATTCTAGCTGTATATATGCTTTTCTACATGGGAACTTCCACTTTCTGTCCCACATGAAGAAGTTTAAGTTCTGTAGTCATTAGTTCTGCTTCACAGACAAATTCCATATGTTATTCCTGTCAAACAATGGAGCCTTTCCCTGAAAGCCTGCACTTCACCTCTGCTTTGCCAAAGAGCTCATTCAGGTAAGATCTGCAGAAGTAAAACACCTCAAGAAAATCTTGTTAATTACAAAGCCTTGGATTTAGCCATTAAATGCTAATGAGTGTGTGTGAGCTCTCCCTGCTACATACCTAAGAATGTCATTTTCATCCTTCAGGGCTCTTGATTCTTCTGCCAGAGAGGTCAGTTCATTGTTTCTGTGCTGCAGCTCAATCAATTGCTTTTCTAGATCTTCACAATGGACACGATAATCATCTTTTGCAGCTTCAAGCCTACCAGATCAAAACCAGTACCTTAGCTAGGAACTCATCATTATTGCACAGTTTCATTTAGTACTAGAATTACTAGAAAGAAATAAGATAAAAGGAAAACTACTGACATAAGTAGCTGGGAAAAATGTTACAATGAACATGGAATGTTTTGCTGTCTAGCTGTTAAATCATTATGCATTGTACATCAGTATCAAGGAATCACATGAAAAGTGATTTTGTTTCCCAATGTGGATCACAGAGAGAGACTAATACGTGAAAGAAATCAGTTCAGTAGAGAGACATGGTGGTATTGGGGGGTTTAGGGTTTGATTTGTTGACACACAAATCAGCACTCATTTTTCTGCCTTCCATCACCTTTTTAGAAGTATTAGAGGGCCATGCCAATTACAAACTGATACTTTTTACAAGTAAAATATTCTTTTTCTTTTTAAATAAAAGGACTGACGTTAAAATATGCTTAAACAGCACTAGACAGCTTCTAATGCAAAAGAAATTGAGATGAAAAAGCCCCACAGAGCACCAGAAATTTTCAGAGTACATTAGACAACTGAGAGATTTCGGGGGAAAATAATTTCATACCTGAAGTTTTCTTCTTGCAATTGTTCCAGCTGCAGCTGTGCACTAAAATACTTTTTTGCAACCACAGTATTTGGATCATCAAGAGAGTCATCTAATTGCTCTAGTCTGTCATTCATAATCTCATTTTCTGACATCAAGCTGTTTTTCTCCTCCTGGAGGGCAGCCACCTAGCACAGATAAAACAGCATGAACACTGTAAGACCTGTTAAAAGAACTGAAGCAAGACAGCAATACATCACCAAATTAGTTTATGAAAAAGGCTGAACGTTTAGAAGTTTTAGAATGTAGTTTACAGAGCACACTTGAGCATACAGATGCTTTAGTGTATGACAGTTATGAAGCACTAAAGGAAAAGTCCCTCTAAATAAAAAGACAAATTTCTTTAACTGAAACCACGGTAAAAAGGCAGACAAAGTGATATGGAGAGAAACGGCTACTTCCATTAAAAACACCATGGACGCCGTGGAGACAAAAACCTCTGATGTTGCTGCAAGGAGAGTCCCTCTTGCCTGTACTGGACAAGCAGAAGCAGCGGGGCGTGGCCGGCAGCCGGGGAAGGGCTGCGGGGAGCGGGGTCGGCCCAAGCGCACAGGCACGGAGAGCGGGCCAGCCTCGGGGCAGCATGCAGCCCTGGCAGCACACACACGGCTACCGCTGTCACAGCTAAGCACGGGGGCTACAGCACTTCACTGACAGCAGCCAGCTTCACAGCCAGAAGGATTGAGAGGATAGAACCTTTACAGTTTGTCTAGTGAAAGCTGCTGTGTTAATTTTAAGGTCCTGTCGAACATAAGAGCACGCAGCGTGTGTTAGTCGACTGCATTTAAACAGGGACAATGTGTTTTTTGGGTTATGTTTTCCTGAATTATAAAGTAAACCTACCTTTCTTATACTCTTGGAAAATATCAAGGAAGACTGAGACCTTACAAGTGAATTTATTAAGAATTAGTTTAAATGAGAAGCGTCAAGTCAATATTATGGCTTCAAATAAATAAAATAACACATATCATGATGACATTATTAAACAGATATTATCTACAGTATGCAATATTAAGAAACAATTTGTTTGTGATCATAGTTTAGAAATCTATCAGTCAAAACAGATATAAAAGTCAAACAGTAATTAACCTGCCACTTCATTAGGTGCTGGCTTTCTAGGTTCACTCCTTTTTATGTACCAAATGTCATTTACTATTGACATATTTACAAACATCTGTAATAGAGAGCACATCTGAGCCTTGCTCAGCCTCCTGTTCAAGGGTTAGCCACTCCTTAAGCAGGCACAACATTCAGACTTTTATTATAAAAGTCTTCCTGAAAGAAGTCCTAAACTTCCTGAAACATCACTCATCTCAGACTTAAAAAAAAAAAAAAAAACATAAAAATCAAACTATGACAACTCAGAGCAAGCTCTACATCTTTTCTCAGTTGCTTTCTGGTAGCCTTCTCTTCTTTATTATTTAAACGTAGCAGAAGTGGTGCTGCAGTCAACAGAATTATGAAGGGACTTTTTAAAGACACATCACAGTATTACAGAGCCGTGGTGTCATTAACTCATCTGTTTATATTCAGCAGTACCTTTCCCTTGAACACCTTTCACCTGTCCTGTGAGCAACTGGCTCTGCACCACCTATGGTGAATTAACAGAGAATTGTGGAAGAAAAGCCAGGGAAAACAGGAGAACACCTGGGACTTCTGCAGATTCTCCTCACAAGCATTTTTAGATCTCTGCTTTCACTAGGAAGCCTTACTACTGCCTCAAGAAAAAAGGAAATTAAGTATCAATTCAATTATAGCAGTAGCTTCCTGGGCACGGGGAGTAGCTCTAAGCTGTTTAGACACAAGTATTCTGCTTTTCAGTTCTCACTGTCAGTAAGAAATGTAAAAGTGGCCTCTGCTTTTGTGGGTGCTCATCTCCAGAGGCTCACACAGCCAGCACAGCCCTCTGGCTCCTACAAGAAGATGCCACCCAAATGTTCTCTTTGTGCAGAGCCAAATCTGAAGTGAATTGCCTTCCCAGATAAAACTCTTTCTATTCTCAGATTATAGTGCCATCAGAGAGGAGCTTGTAAGTGATTTCTTTTTCTTTAAAGTGTTGATTGAAATGCAAATTTCTCTTTATTGTCATGAAGTCCTCTCTCCTTTCTCTCAAGAGTGACTTGATTAACTGCTATATCCATTAAAAACAAAAGCAGGTCTATTATTAGTGTTATTTGAAAATGCCAGCAAGGATCTATTAGTTTTCATTATTTTTATCCTGAAATCTCCTCCATGTCGCAATTGTGTATGAGAACAAGTTAGCAAGTTTTAGATAAATTACAAATTTTTGTCATTCATCAACTCCTATTGAAACAGCATAATTTTCCTATGATTAAATCTAATTACTGTTTATGACATGAACTGGATTTTTTGGACACAGTACAAAAGACTAGAGGACTAAGAATGAAAAGGGCAATTCTGAAAACCACGATAACGTTGTTTTAACACTACCTGCTACTAAGGGTAAACATTAAGCTAAGACAAAACACCTTTGAGATAAGCTGGCACAGGACCTCAGCTTACACTTCCATCAGAAAACTCTTTCCAGTAACTGCATTTTGTAGCACAGAATAATTGCTTTTCCCCCACAAGGAGCTACAAATTCTCACAAAAATTTAAACAATGCAAAATGCACTTTGCCCTTCAAAATTTCTGCATCTTAAGAGCAGCACCACTACATATTAAAGAAATAAACAGCTGACTGTTTCTTACCTGCAAATCCAGCTCTTGACATCTTTGTGCCAACTCCTCTTTTTCTGCTAGTGCTTCCTGAAGGTCATCCAAGGCTTTTTTAAGCTTTCAAAAAACAAGGCAGTCAATCACTGTGGCCCATATCCAAAATACTCAGTTACAGCTTCTAAGATGCCTCACTTGCTCACACCCATTGTTTAAGTTGGTTGTTGGGTGCACACATTGACACACAAACCTATAAAAACTCTGCTAGATCAGGATCCTTGCTCATTTCACTTGCCTTCTAAATGATTATCATACTTAGAAAGTAAATTACTGCAACACAACAACTTAGGCTAAAGGCATAACAAAACGCAGGAACGTGCTGTCACCATTTCCAAATGCCTTTAAAGACAAGTTCATTTTATGTGCAACACTTTGTAGGGTTCAGGTTATCAGGAATTTTCACAAGCCCTTAAAAGTAACCTGAGGTATTCAGCCTGATAAGGCTGAGCCTTGATGCATCCCCATCTCTCCCTCAGTGCAATGTAGGTTTGCACTGAGCAGTTTCACCCCATGCAGGAAGGTGGCACAGCAGTCACTGTGGGGTTTTTAAAGAAGCTATAAAATAACACCTCATTTTTCAGTTAATTAGCACTGAAAACCAGCATTACTTCATTTAAGGGATGGTCAGATACCAACTTATTGTTCAGGCTGGATCTACAACAGCACCACAGATCAGGCAGTTACCTGCTGTTCCACTTCACTTGATGCATCACATGGGGAAGGACTTGTTACTTCCTTGCTCATGAGCTACAGAAAGAGGCCACAGGAAAAAAGGTTAAATTAGAGATTATAGATCTGTAAATTCACTGGCTACTGAGTACCAACTGTATTTTCCATTGTGTTATTGCATCCTTTCATTATACCAAAACAGATTAATAATGCTCCTCCTCATCTCATGGCTGGTAAAAGATTTAAACAGGTCTACAGTAAGGTGATTTTTTACCTCTCAAAATTAATCAAGTTTGCAGTAACAATGTATTGGATGAATGTGTGGTGTGTTGAAGGTATTGCCACCCCCTGGTCAGTCAAACTGGAATGAACCAGAAGACAGGATTTCACTCCATTAATTTAACAGTTATCACACTTTTTTGTCCCATTAATTGCCACTAAACAAACAATGAGAACGTGACTTCTCAGATACAAAGATGTACAGTGTGTATTTACCAACAATTAAAAGGCTTTTCTCACTCAAAAATTACTGAATTATTTCTAGACCTTCTTCTAGGAAGTTTAATTAGTCAGAAGACAACAAACACAAGCTTTATGGATTTATTTCTACCAATAGGACACATACAGCTTTAAAGACTATACAGTTAATTTAAATCTAAGTTATAAAGCTTATTACCAACTCCACTGTTACCTTGATGAGGGTGCAATTGCACACCACCTTCTCTTCACAGTCAGTATTTAGTTTTTGCCTCTCTCCATACTCTGCTTCACAGTCCTGAAGCTCTCAAAAGCCAGTGACTGCAGAGTTAAGCTGTGAGCTGGATCACTGAGATGATCCAACCAAGAACAAACTAAGACAGGAGGAGGAGCACATCGTGACAAAAATAGAAGAGATGTAGCTGCAAGCTTCTAAGTCAGAGGCTGGAATTGTCTGTCAGAACAATGCAACCTCACAAACACAATCAGCTTAACTCTGGGACCAAGACTACAGCACTGGGACAGAATTTCAGAATCTAACTCCAGTATAATCAGTGGCTGGCAACTGCATGTATTTCTTGTGTGGAACAAAAAAAATTTAAGCATTTCTTGTATGTTCAGGCACCACGAGTCTAAAACCAAAACCTTTTGGCTGGGGTTTAAGGTCTCATGGCCCAAAACCTCCCAAATAATTTAGGGAAGTACTTATAGTCCTCCCTGACTTTTGCTTGGATGAAAGAATTCACAAAGGTCAACACAAAGGTATTTGGACTTCTCAACTGACAGCACCAGGCTCTGAACTTTCACCTACCTCTTGAATGGCTGTCATGACAACGTGCTGAACAGACTCTTCAAGGGTCATGATATTCTGTATGTGCTCTGTGAAAAAGCATTTGTAGTGACTCATGACAATGTTCATCTCAATGCTTTCAGTAATATGATAAACTGTTTGCTGAAAGATCCAGAAGAAACTATTATCCATAAAGCTCCCTCAAAACCAACAGTGGTCTCTTTATACAGAGTAGTACCATTAACCACCATTATTATTATCCAGTTATATGGCAGATAAGCACAAAAGATTATAACCTCTTAACTGGACAAATCTATACTCTGCCTAGGGAGAGATGCCATCAGAGCATGGAGGATTAGTTCAGGTAATGGGAGAGAAAAGAAACCAATTCAGTCTTGAGCCTCTGCAGGCAGAGAAGCAGTTTCTAATTTAGGGAATTTATTTAATTTTACTATATTTGCATTTGAATAGTAAATTCTAGGTCTTGGTACATATATTAACAATATGAATAAACCATACACACTTCAGACTCTATTTTTAAACCTACTTTGAACAAGTTTTGAGTTTTATTCACAGACATTTCCCAGGGAGTTTCTGCTTTAAGTGAACTCCACTTTCAGAACAGGCATTCAGCAAATCAACAATGTTGATGGATAAGAAAGAGAAGTTTCTACATCTTTTCCACCTTAACTATCACCTCAGACAGTTTGCTGTTTGCTGAGCAGGTTAAGGTAGTGCCTACCTTGTTTCCTCTCACAGTTGACTGCACAACCTAAAATAAGCTGCAGGAGCCTGCCCAGTTCAGTGGGATCCGAGTTCTCTGATATCCGGGTCAAGTCTGGAATAAGCTCTTCTGCAATCTGCTGACCCAGGAACTGAAAAAAAATTAAAAATTATGAGAAAGAGTAAACTCCCACTCTTGTACAACACAAAAATCTGGTATCATGTAGGAAATCTGGGCTCAGTCAGCCAGAGAAAATACCCTAGAAGTTTGTTATCAGGTCTAGTTAACTGAGCACTTCCACAAGAAAAAGTGACTGGGGCAGTTCCCAAATAAGAGAATTAATTTATTTTACCAACATAATAAAAGAAGGAATTAATAACACTTCCAGATGGAGTTGCTTCCAAGTCCTTCAAGAAGCTCCTTTTAAAGCTCAAATAAGTTCTGCTTCTGGGCCTGCACAGATGCTCAGACCTGGCAGCACGTCAGGGCCTGGCTCTTGGTGTCACAGCTCAGCCCAGGAGAGACCAGAAGCCACAACAAGATCTGGCAAGTTTTTCTAGACCATACCCATTACATAACTGTAATCACATCAATACAAAATTCAGCAATTTTTTTTTTTCAAATCAAAACACAGCAGCCTTTTATGGCTACTGTACTCATCCCTGCATGAGACAGAACAAACTAATACTTTCTGTGTACAGGATTCCTACCTTGGCTCCCAGCTTCCAACTGAATGTCATAAAACCTACACTGGGGTTGCTGAGTCTGTTCTGTTGTGTACAAAAGGATTAAAACTTCTCTAGACAAGAGCAAACATGAACACACACACACACAAAAGCCAACAGGATTCTGAAGCTCATTCCTTTCAACATTCACCTGGTCAGACACATGGTTCCCAGTTCATACTCCAAGAGCCTTATCTAAAACACACCTGCTCAAACTAATTTCATATTCACTCAGACCTCCCACTTAACAGATAATTATCATACACCTTCTGCCTAAAAGGTCCTCAAAACAAATCAAAGCTTTTTTTCCTGCTTGGCAAAGTCAAGGGGAGCAATAATCATAGTGTTTAATGATGAGAACAACAACAATAAATTGTTTTTTCCATACCTCATGATAGTAGTCCATAATTCCCTGCAGTATCTTCTTCAAATTACTGGACTAGTTATTGAATATGAAAGACAAGGTTACAATTTTATTTAAAATTTTACTTTTTATTAAATAATAATTTCTAATAAAACTATTAAAAGGCAGCTCTATGAGAGGACATAGGAAGAGAAATATCACAGCAGAAAATCCCCATTCAACAATGCTGGAAGGCACTTAAACTATCAACAGACAGTTCAAGATCATTTAAAATATCCTTGGAAAGCTTGAGCTTAATTCTGTAGGTTTTGGACTGTCAGACCTCAGGACAGTCACAACTTCCAAACCCATAAACTTCACTATCCTCAGTTTTAAATACCTTTATTCTCCAGTTGTCACCAACATCTTCTTTGATGCGACTGAGCCAAGATGCATCAAACCAGGCAACATCTCTGAAACAAAATTAAATGATTAATCAATGAGCACAGACTTAAATAAACAAGACAGCAAACTGCCAGCAGTAAATCATCTGATGCTGAACTGCAGTGTCTAAGGAGGCATGAATTCCTGGAGACTGCAAGGTAAACTGATGTCAGGAAATTCCCATCCTGCTGGCTGCACTAAGGCACATTCCAGGGATGGGAGAACTCCTCTGTGTGCCTGAGCCACCTATGGATGGAGCACAGGGATGGGGAGGCCTTTGTCATGCTGAACTTTCCTAGCTGATAAAGTAACCCTAATGAGGTAAAGAAACATCATTTTTTGACTAGTGCTGATGTTATGCTTGGTACCTATTCCTGCAGGCTGGACTAACTGACATCTACTCCAATTTGTCAAAGGCACGTATTAAGGAAACACTTTTAACTACTGGAGTTTGTATATTTTGTATGTCTCTGGTTCCCCTGGGCAGAAGGGGATTCAGTTTGCCAGCATAAACAAGGATGAATTGCTGAGGGAGGTGTTTACACACACTCAGCTGCCAAGCAGTACAATCACAGCATATTTAACAATATTTAACTTTGACAGTGCACTGCTTATTCACTGGTCTCAAAGCACCTAATAAAGGACAATCATCATCCCCACTTGCACACGAACCAACTTGGTGTTAAGAAGTTTGCCCAAAGCTTGTGTCTGCCTAAAACCCAAAATACATGGGAAGCAACCCTCAGCAAACTCTAAAGCAATTTTTGCCATGTCCAGAAAAAAGGGTGAGCTCTGTCTTTAAAGAGTATATTTAAAATCTTTACAAATAGACAGGAGGGCTTCTGAGCTCATTTTTTTGAGGGGGGGGGATTGTGATGGTGTTGAAGTAATTTGTATGTAATTATAAAATGATACTTTGAACCTGAGGTGGTAATGCAGACTTCTCTTCAATTATCTGGGCAAACAATAAAAATAAAATTGTAGTGATGACCTGTAGCATGATACTCTTTCAAAAACAGACTTGCTTTGCAACCCTCTATGCAAATTTCAAAATTAGTGAATCACTTAGAGTGCCAGTCTTCATCACAACAACAGAACAGCTAATCAAAAGTAAAGTAATTCCTAACTATTAACTGCAATTGAAGTTTTACAATTCTTGTCTTCCACACAATAGTAAAAACTTTGTCATTTAAAACCTAGAACTTAAATCTAAATTAACTGAGCAACCTCAGGAAGAAAAGAACACAAAGCCATGCCTTTGGAATCTTTAGTTTCTCATTCCAAAGAGGAATGTATTGCCTGAAGCATGGAAATAGTGCTGATGGGAAAAGTGAAAGAGGTAATGTCATCCTTGCCCAATTATCCCCAAGTATGAATTTAATGCTGCAGTATTTGTAGATCTTTTCATCACCTTTCCCACCACATCATCAATCAACTAATATATCATCCCCAAAACAGCCACACAAAGGCATAATCTATCTTCTGTTATAAACTGTCCACTCTGAATTTCTGCCCACATTAAAGGCAACTATGTCTGTTAAACACAAAAACCTCAGGCATCTGAACCTCTCTTCTTCCAGGTGAAGAACCAACTTACATTTGGTGAAGCACCTGAGCCATGGCAACCCCGTTGGTCAGGTCCTGGACATCTCTGCAGGGTGCAGCTGTACTGAAGGTCTGTAGCTGAAACAGGGGAAAGCACTGGGGTTTAGGGCAGCACACAATCAATTAGCTTGTATTATTTAGGCACAAGCATTTAGCAAGATGTCTCTCTATTTGAAATCTTTTTTGAACCACACAGAGTTTAAGCCAACCCAATTATCTCAGCACTTGTGACTGTTATGACTGGTGGATTAAAAAGTTGGTACGAACACCCACGCTCTGTTTTTTCATGCTAGGCCTTCTATTGTAAAGCAGATTATGGAAAGGTAACTTGGGAGACAAAAGTCATATTTATCCAGCCTTTGGATTAGGTTGCAGTGCTTAGTTCTGGACATAACTACCTAAACAAAATACAGCATCAGAATAAGGTGTGAAAGTTGATGGGGGAAAAAAAATCCCAGTCTTTTACTACAAGAATTTAGTAATAGACACAGGAAGGGATTACATCAATGTCAAATGTTTCTCTGTTTTAAATATTGTGGGATTTTTTTCAAACTATCCCCAGGCTTATAGGAAACATTTTGACAGAATTAGCTGTATATTTAGAAAATTTTCTTCCTCCAAAGACAATCAACTCAGTACTAATTATTCTAGATGAGAGACACATGTCAGTTCATCACAGTTAGGAAAATAAGAACCTTCTTTACCACAATAAACAAAACAGAAAGTTTATTATTAGTACTACTAGAAGACAGAATAGAATAGGAGCAAGTACAAATCTTTATAAACCCAGTACAATGCAGTAATTGACTTCTTAAAGTCACTGCATTTCCAGTGTCCTAAATTACCTGTCCCTCTGCAAGGCTCTCCCAAACATCCTGTGCAACACAAGCTCCTTCAGAATCCTTGCAGAGCTTGTGTTTGGGAAATGGAGCTGCTTGGATCAGAGAGATGGAAAAGCAGTTTCCAGCTGTGAGAATCTGAGGCAGTTTTTGTCCACTCTGTGTTTACAAAGAGTGACCATAATTCTGAATATTTGTTTGCTTCCTTCAAAAAGAGTCCAATCAAGCCAAGAGAAAAATATGCAGCGCAAGGGGATTTTTTCATCTGTTTGTTTGGTTTTTTTAAATTTAAAAAGTGGGTTTAAATCCTGTCTTACAGGAAGTGAGAAGTCAGTAATCCTGTGTAGGTTACATAAAAGATTAAGTGGAGCACCACAGCCCAGAGTTGCTATGCCTGACAGAAGCACTGGCTTCCACTACTCCAGCAGCCTTAGCACAAGCATGGGCATGCAAATTTACATTCCAGGCTGAGCTTCCCAAACCCAGAGTTTTATGGCACAATATTGTGATGCTGCCATCTGGATATACCCCTCACAAAGCAAGGGAATTGCTCTGCACAGGTGCAAGCCTTCCACCTGAGCCTGTTAGAGCAGACAAACAAAGCCTTAGAAAACCCTGACATGCAACACTGCTTTATGCATCATCTCCCAGAGTAGAAACAGCTAATTAAAATTAAGCAAAAAGCAGGACTGACAGTCTAGGCTTCTCTATGTATTTAAAAGTCACTTAAGGACTTGAAAATAATGAGAGAGTAGAAGTATTAATTATGGGTTTTTAAACCTCATGCCAGCCCAATCATTTCATCAAAACTGATTTTTACTGTTCTTGCAAAACCAACAGAAGTGGCAGGCATGGGGAGGAGGTTGGAAAAAGCAGCCACAGACTTCAGGACTGTAGCAGTGCCCTTTTTTTCCCTTCCTTTTTTCAGTTTTACTAAATATAGCTCCAAGGATAGGCTGCTACTTACACTGAAAACCACTTTGTGAGTTCCACCCCAAATGCACTCTGCCCCTGGCTGCTACAGCAGAAATTCTTCTCTCAGACACAGAGCTATCATGCTCCCCAATATACAGCTGAAAAGTTAATTCTGTAGCTCTACCACCAGACATTTGCAGATGAAACTCGAGTGCTGAGAGTGCCCGGCCAAAATGAGCCCACCCACCTGGGGAAGGTGTGCCCTCAGTGTCACCTGACAATGAGGGGTTGAGTTTCTCCATTCCACACCCAGCTTACACACGGAGGCACAGAGGTTTTATAGAGTAACCAGAGAGATTTTAAAATAAAAATAAACATTCCCATGCTGAAATCAAGTATATTAATGGAGTAAGTCAGCCACTGGACAGAATGAACATTGCCAGTGGTGCCAGTGCCAAGAAGTGCATTTGCTTCCAATTTAAGATGCCATACATCCAGTCCCTGGTTTGGAGGCTAAGGCAGAAGAGCACTGAAAATTAACTTTTCCTCTACACAGAGGAAAAATAACTAACTTAGAAAATTGTTTCTTTTGCAGCTTGTGAGTTCCACCTTAGCAGGTCTTACCTAAGTCCATTTTTCATGGATACTCATAAACATTATCCCTGTAATTCAGATTAGCTGCTTTAGGCTTTTCCTCAGAACTTTAAATTCAATGACACCTGGGTTGAAGAAACAATAGGTAACATATTTATTTGAATGTTCTCTTTCTTCTCTGGACGCAGCCTGTTTTCTAATACTGCATTTGGTAAAATAAAAACAAGAAAATGCCAGATCTGGCAGCAGAATACAGAAAATCATAAGCATCTGCTTGCTATATTAATGAGTAAACAGAGAAACCATTAGAAGCAGAGAGTTACAGAACCCTTTTCTCTAAAACACAGAGCACTTCATCGCCCTCTCCCCACATCACCTTCTTCCCTATTATTCACCCTGAAATTCAGATTGTGAAAGGATCTTCCAAACACATCTAAGTGCTAACAATCAGTTTCTAAGTTGCAAACTAGGCCTGAGAAATGGGGTGCTAAATCTAAAAACGTGCAGCTGCTGAGTGCTGTACAGAAAACCCTAACACAGGATTTGGGTGCTCCTTTACACTGACATAATTGCTCAGTTTAAGGCCAGTTAAGGTTCCACTAAGATTCATGATGTGATTACAGCTATTGCCCTGTGAGGATACCATAAATGACAATTAGGATAGAAATATTTAAAGCAGGAATTGTGAACAACAGAAGAGTTCAGCACTGCTGACAAAATTTTGTGAATGAGTTCAGGAATGCAGTGATTTTATTTTTTTTTTTTTTGCCATTGAATCATGATGGAGTTATTCTCACCTGCCTGTGAAGGGGAAAATACAAAGTTAAAGAGCCCAAAAAAGCCCAGAAAGATTAAATAACAAAAGACATCAAACGCAAGGCCACCGAAATTCTAGAGAGCAACAAAACCTTGGGAGAACACACTGTCACTAAAAGGAAAATGGAGGGAGGCAAAGAAAGGAAGAAATTGTTTATCAGTGATTTATTACAGACTTTAACTCATCAGCACTTCTGTAGGGCCACGCAGAAATTAAGAATGCCTACTCAGGCTGCTGTTCCTGTTACTTCTACCAGTTTCATTCCTGGATTTTCACAATGCCTCTAAAACACTCCCTTCTCTCCATGATTTACACTTCCCAGAGGCAAAACACCTCTCTCACTTCTCTATTCCTAGAGAAACCCTTCACACAGGTAATTGTGACTTTCCCGGCCAAGATTTCATGCAGGAGCTCCCTGTCACCAAAATCACTGCACCTGCAAGACCAGAATGACAGACAAGGTCACAGAAGAAGCTTGGAGAGGAAGATAAAGAGGAAGCAAGAGGGGCTGATGAATTTAACAAACGTGTTTGTACTCGATGACCTTAAAAATGTTTTCCAACCTAAATAATTCCGCGGTCCTAAACAGGTGCCTCTGGCACAGGTAACATCACACACCCAGGTGTGGTGTGCCTGACTAATAAACGCTTCGACCAGCCAGTATGAAACGCTCTGAGGTTTCTGCGCCTGTCAATTCAAATTAATTGCATTTATTTATTAATATCGCTAATTGCCGAGTAGTTTCCACACTGAAACCAGCGCCGGAGAGCCGCACTCGGGCCCACGGGATATTACAAGCACCACATCCACGCCTGGAGCGTGCCGCGGGACCCTTTCGCTGGCGGCGAGCAGCGCGTCCCGGGCAGCCCCCGCAGCCGCGGCCGTGCCCGACCCACCGCAGCGCCCGGAGTGAGGGCTGCACGGAGGGCTGCACGGAGGGCTGCACGGCAGGAACAGCCCCCGCCGGCGGCGCCTCCTCGCTGCCCTCGAGGGTCCCCACAGGCGGCAGAACCCCCGCGCCACTCACCCAGAGGATGAGGCTGTCGCAGAGCAGCGGGTCCGCCGGCTTCGCCTCCATGGCGATGATGATGATGATGATGGCGGCGGCGGCGGCCGCGTCCCCCCCAGCCTCAACCCAGCCTCAACCCACCCCCGTTCCGGCCGCTCCGCCCGCGGCTCCGCTCCGCCCGCGCGTCCCCGCGGGGGCGGGGCCACCGCCGGCGCCGACCACTCAGCGCCCGTCCCTGCCCTCAGAGACCGGGAGTGACAGCGAGCCTGACCAATGACAGCGGAGGAGGGGCGCGCTCGCGCCAATCACGGCGAGACCCGTTGGAGGCGGAGGTTGCCCTCACGACCTCCGTGAGGGGGCGAGTCCGAACCGCGTCACCCGCCCCGGGCTCCGTCACCCGCCCCGGGCTCCGTCACCCGCCCCGGGCTGAGGCGTGGGCGGAGCGCGGTCGTGTCACCCGGCTGGAGTGAGCTCCCGGGCCGAGAGCTGCCCCGCGTTACCCACGCACGGCCCGGGAGGCGCCGCTCCGTCCCAGCATGGCGGGTGCTGCCTCTTCATAGCCCGCCCCGGCTGTCGGCGCTGCCGCGGGCACGGACGAGCCGTGGGGGTCACGGGTATAGAGCTGCTGGCGTGGTGCAGAATTACCTGTGCTTATGGTGTGGATCAGTGTACCCGCCACAAATACTGCTCTCAGAGCAGGATACAGAATTGCTTGAAAAATAGGTGATTTTAAAAAAAAAGTTAAATGAGGCGAAAATACCAATTCTATTATCTGGGGAGGTGAGGGATTGAAAGCGCTTGAGCACGGAGGTGAGGAGCAACAGCTTTAGCCCTTCTAGAGGTGGGAAAATGTGCCCCCTTCGAAAAGGATGGATTGAGAAGAGTTGTGTCAGTTTTACCTATTCTTAATTTATATTGTCATTTCTTCTTTTCAGGCTCAGAGTTATTACTGCCCAAAGCCCAGCAGACTCCAGTGCCTTCACCTGCCAGCGAGGTGTGAGCTGTTCCTCCAGAGCAGCTCCTTCTGCCCCTGGCAAGCCCAGGGCTCACAGCCAAGGCTCTACACCCGGCTCTCACAGCACGTCAAACTCCACCACACACCTTCTTTTCATCTTGCTTAGTTCACTACACCATAGCTAAAACGTACAAGTACTTTTTTTGTTTGATCTTTCTTTGTTCCAGAAAATACCGTATTTGTTTCATAGGAAGAGGTTAGCCTTATTTGATCAGAACTTGTGGGTGCCTGTGCCAGGATCCTGTCTGCTATAGCACCCTGCCTCAGACACTCCACAGAAAAGTCTCAGTACCTTACACTAAGGAGATGTGTTCGTTCTGTCCCTTTCCTGTATCAGCACAAGAACTTACTTTTTCCCTCCACCAGTCTCTTATTAATTTGAACCACTATTGTTTTTCTTAGCTGATTCAATTTCATGGCCATTTTTATATTGCCTGTTGTTACTGAAGTGTACAGGATGGCATTAAACCCATCAGAGTTTAGGTCAGCCTAAGAGTGGACTAAACAACTTGAATAATAACTGCTACAGGCAGCATCTGCTGGTTTTTTGCTGTTCTTCAAGATACATACTTTATTTTTTGTTACTGATTCTACTTTGCCTCACAGAGGGTAAAATTGTGGTGATGACATGGTGGTATTTACATAACTATTTCCCCTCCGAGTGTTCTCCAGAACTGATAAAGACTTGAGAGTGGACTTGGATTTCTGGAAACCCTTTTACTGTTTCCTTCACCAAAGGTTCTTAAAGAGATTTGTTTGCCATGGAAGATTAACATAAATCCTTATTAAAAATAGAATAAGGAATAAAAGGTTTTTACAGTAAAATCCCCCAGAGTTCTGTGCTAGGATTTGTACTGTTTAGCAATGTCAGTTGAGTTTTTTTTAGTATTTTTGCGCTTTTTAAATTTCTAGTAGCTTTTGTTTATTTCATCCCTCTTTACTTTGTGTTTTCCCTAATTTTCCGTTCTTTGCTGCGGGTTGATGCAGATCCAGAAGCATGCAGGAACGATTATTCCTGAGGGCTGGCAGTGCAGGAAGGGTGCTCCAGGCTGGCTGGGGCGGGGAGCGAGGCCGAGGTCCGTGTGAGGAGGCCGGGCACTCTGGGACCGTGTCGGGCGGGATCAGCCCAGCCGCCTGCTGCTGCCTGCTGCTGCAGCTCAGACGGGCTCGGGGTGGCTGAGTGCTCACCCAGACACAGCAGTGTCAGCCCTGCACGGGTTTGGCTGCGTCTGCAGAGAAATAAAACCAGCCCCACACAGAAATCTGCCCAGTTTTTACATCCTTCAAGTCCCAGCTGAGCGGGGGCTCGTGGGGAACTCCCCAGCACTGGGCGGCTGTGCCTGGAGCTCCCCGTGGGGCACAAGGGGAACAAAGGGATCTCTGTGCCTTATGTGGAGGAAGGTGGGGTGGGTTTATTTTTTAAGCCTGGTTGGAGATTTCTTCCTGAGCTGCAGTTTATATGAATGTCTGTCAGTACATGCTGGGTTTGTGCCAATCAAGGATTATGACCTATATTAACATCCCAGACACAGGGGAGGCCAGCCAGAGCTGCACCTCACGCCAGGACTGCAGCTCATTCTCCTGATGGCTCATACCCACTGTTACCACGTTTGAAAGTCAGGTTAAATTACTTCTCTCAACAGGAACTTATTTAAAATGTGTTCACTCCTCTTGACAGTGCATCCCTTGCCATCTTGACAAAGCACCTGACAACCTCTCAGTGAGGGCTGTCTTAACTTTCTTCACAAAACAGGAGAATGGCATTTGCTACAATAATTTCATTGCTATTCATAAAAATAGTATCCATTTCCTAGGGTGTTTTTTATTATTTTCAATGGGACTTATTATATCCAGGAATGTGAGCAATACTCAGCTCAGACATAACTTGGTAGCTGGCTGACAAAAGCCCCATATCCAGACATTTGAATTTTCCCGGACTTATTATGGAACATGTGCACGTCACTGGTAGTTTAAAAATACTCTTGGAAAATCCTAATTACAGGACTGCATCTAAGAGGGATTTTCCAAGCACCTGGGAACAAAGATGTCAGAATGTAAAAACCCAGAACACTGACCCTTGGTGGTTAGTCATGTACTTGCACATTTGTTGCCTTTAGAAAACAAGATAAAAAAAATCTTCCTCCACTTTCCAATCAAATTTAGTAGCTCAGTTGATTTGATTTCTGGAAGCCTGCACTTCCTGAGCATCTTTCAAAAGCTTTAGGAACACCCAGTAATCCCCATGTTGTTCTGCAGTACTGAGGCACATCTGAATTTTTAGATGTAGAAACCAGAATCAAACCAATTCCCAATATGCACGAATGATATTATTTTGCAATGAATTATTACACAATACAAACTGCTCTGATACCTGCTGGGCCACACATCCCTTCACACCCTGTCACAATCTCTGGCACCTTCCTGCCCCCTTTAGATCAAGATGTGTATTGGAAATTATTCTGTTTTAATGAAGAAAGCATTGCCTATCTGTTTATTCTCCAAATGTGGCCAATTCATAAGTTATTAAGCGGAGTTTATTCAGCACAACTGAACATCTAGAAATCATAAAATAGGAATTTAAAAGCCACTGCTGTAAACTGGGGTTGTTTGAATGGCCAGAGGCTCTCGGTGCCTTGCTGATCTCTGCAGGTTTTGTTTCCCCATTGCTTTTCCCTGCAGATGCTCAGTGGTACTTTCCAGGTCAGTCATGCCCCGAGGGAAAATGGAGCAATGTCAGGATGATGAATGTAAAATTTGTCACTCTGTAACTGAAGTATCTGTTTTGTAAAATACTCTGAAATATTTTCCCTGGCTGCTATAGGAGATGAAAGTCGTTAGAATCTATTCATTTTCAAAATAGTAGGAATTCTGTATATTTTGTATATTCTGAAAATTAATACCTTGTCTGAGAGTATCTTCATTAAAGGAGTCTTGTATTCAAGCTTTTCTGAAAGGTGGCAATATTTTCACATGGAATAAGCATCTTTCAAATATTTTCACATTAGATGGAAATACTTTCATCACTTGAGGCCCTTCTTGGAAGTCATTCAACTATGAGAACATTTGCTTTAAATAAAAGAGTGTTTAAGCCAGTGGGATTCCTGAAATTCCTGAGCCATTTATGCTCTTCTTTACACTTTTCTTAGCACATCTTAACTCAGTGAACATTTCCTTATCCCCACAGATTTAATGCTGGTAAGAAACAGTCATCTCATTAAAACCCTGAAGGCTTGGGCTGGCTTTTCTAGTCTTTTATAATTAATTTTGTTTTGACTGGAGTAATTTCTGGGCTCCTTGTTTGCAGACTCCCAAACAGAGTTATCCTAGCCCATGTGATAAAGTGAGTGTGTATACACAGAGTACAAATGTACGCACACCTGTCACACAGAATAATAATATTGCTTACTATAGGAGCTTCAGAAAAAAATAACAACTGCTTTTCAAAATAATAGTTAAGGTTTATCATGTACCAGTGAGGTAGGCATTGATAAACTGAAACAGAAAAGATGGAAATAGAGCCACAATCAAAATGTGTGATATCTCCTTAAAGTCCATGAAAAGCTTTACTGGAGACAAAGCAGGTCCAAGGTGGAAAATGACCAACCTACATTTATAAAAGAGACTGAGACCAGATCTTGTAATTGCACCTTTTGGCTTCATCCAGTGAGAGAGAAACGGTAACATCCTTCAGGAATGATCTGCTTCAACTATTTCAGGGAAAAATCTCAGAACTGGCTACTTTTAAGAACAGTGACTTGAACAGAATAAAATATTTATACCTCTACAGCATCATTTCTGTTCAGCCAAACCCCACTTGGGCACTGCACCCTTCCCTCCCCGGCTCTCACTGCCTTGGTTGTTTCCCTAACATTTGTTCATCTCCAATCTATGCTGTTTTACTTCTGCCTTTTCATTTACTTTCTCACTGATATCTGCACTTCTATTTTAGTACCCTTATTTTTTTTTTTAGTGAAGAAGGTCACAAGTGAGAGTGGGCTTTGGCAATTCCAGCATTATCCAGCTGACGTTCATTGACATCATGGAACTGCTGGCAGTGTCATGGCAGCAGCCCCCTTTGCAAGTTCACATGTATTAAATGTCTCAGATACAATTTCAGTTTGTGCCCAGGACAAAAAAAATGCAGCACTGAGATATGAACCATGGCAGAGATGTGCTGGTCACGAAGACAGTGACACTTTTAAAATCCTGTTCCCACAGGTGTGCTGAAAAGGTGACAGGATCCTAACATACCAGTTTGGCAGGTAGGTTTGTGTCCCAGTTTTGTGCCAATTCTGATCCTGAGAGTATCCTCACACTTAATACTGTGCACCAAATACCTGCAGTACTCACCACAGTCAGGGATTAATCCACAGGTAAGATCAGGAACATGGTTTTTTTTCAGGATCAGGGAAATCACAAACTCATTTCCAAGAAGAAGTAATGCCTTTGATGCTGTGCCAGCATCATGGTATGTACTGCTAGGGAAACTAATTCTGGTAATATTTCTAACCTCTCTAAACAAAATAATTTTCAGAACTCTATGTTCCATTATACCAATGATACACCATTATCTTATTATACATTATTACCAGCATAGAAGATTCACCAAATAAAATGTTAGTAACTTGTTCATTATTTTTACATGGAAAATTAACAGCTAAGTTATTAAAGAATATTCCTTTCTCAACATCTGAAAGTTAGTGTGAAAAGCACTAAAAGACGTGTTTTTAAATGGAGTATTGAAAAAGTATTCTTTAGTGGAAGAATAGTCTGTGTTCAAAAATAGAAACACTGGGTGAAAATGTCGCAGCCACCACTTGCTACTGAATAATACAACACTGTCTCAAACCCAACCACAGCTGGCAGAGTAGGAAAGCTACAGGTTTGTGAAGTGTGAGTCGTCCTGATACTTATTTATATATTAAATAAACAAGTTATTGTGTGCCTACCTGTCAAAACCGAGTTCAGATTTCCCATCATTTCTGTATCAATGTCATTTCCCTCGGTTTATTTGAAAATAGACTTCGGAATTTTGAACACATTTTCTTTCATGTTTGAAGGTTCTCTTGCTATGGCATATTCCAAAGAGGGAAAGCCAACTCCCACAGCAGGGGTCGAGCCTCTCTTGGACACACTGCCAGGGAGGTGTCAATTATAGTTTTTGTTACTGCATTTTGCACTTGGATAATTTTTTAAGATAAAGGCCAATCTCATCTGTCCTTCTGTTTGCATTTGGAGATTTCTCCTTTGCTTGCATGCTGCTCTCCAACAGCTGCTCTGTTTTGCTCATGCACAGGAACCAGGGGCACAGTGGTTCTGAGCTGAGCTCTGTGAAGCCTCCTACATATCCAGCAACTCCCACTCTCACATTCCAGGATAGAATTCAGTCACAGATGGGACTCTTTGGAGGTGCATCATGCCAAGGCCCATCTCAGTCAAACCCCCTCAGTTTGTGTCAGAGGCCACCACGCAGGCCCTGCTCCACAACAGTGCCAGGAGTGCCTCTCACCTCACACCTCTCAGCCCCAGCTTTGTACCTCACAGGCCCCCTTTTTGGTTAGGTAGGCTTTTGTGGAGTACATTAAGAGACTGGATGTGTAAAATTTGGAATGAATAATGCAACAATGCCAGTGGATGGCATGTCCAGACCTGTTGGCTTTGATGGAACTCTTCAACTGTGCAAACTAAAATAGGCACGGCAGTGTTTGCCAGCTCAAACTCCAGAGCCAAAACGAGGAGCTCATTAAGAGCAAACACTCTTGTTGTGCTTTGCAGACCCAGCCAAAGACAGAGCACCAAAAAAGTCCAACCTACAATTTAGACAAAATGGATCCAGGATTCCAAATTTCAGGCATGTACTGGGACCAAAATGTCAGCAAGGCAAGAGGAATGGCTGGCCTGGGGCAATCATGGATTGTCTGATTTAATGTACACAGTCACAGAAGTTTGGATTTTCCTGTGTTCATTATCTTCCTCAAAATAATCTGGAGCTATGTGAAAGGAACCTTGCTGTTATTTAACAGCCTTTCTGTGGTCAAATTCAGTGAGTTAGGCCAAATAAAATCTCAGTTCCCCCATTGAAGCCTGTGTACTGATGGAAGTGAGAGAAGATTCCCTGCTGTCCTGCATCCAGCTGTGCCTGGAGGCAGGGGAAGTGCTTTCAACTGCACAACTGAGCAGTAATAGGCTTAGAGTGACATAAAAAATAGACTCAAAATTCTGTTTCTTCAACCAGGGCAGAATTCAGTCTGCAGTTTCCATGACCAAGTATGTGTGTGGTAAGGCCTGAGTAACTGCAGAAGAGCCACAGTACTGTGCACACAGCCCCTGGCAAGCAGAAGGAAATCTGGGCTCATTCTGCCTTTACAAATAATATCTCTTGCTATTATTTAGTTAGAAAAGGTTTCACCTCTGTTAGTACTAACCCAGTGTTTGAGTGGCCTAGCTAAAACAGACTGACCTAATGTGTTCAAATCTTTTTCCAGAGTATCAACATTCTTGTCTAAAACCACAGGACTGACATCTCTGTTAGCAGCCTGTATGAACTTAACACGTTGAGCAGAGAACCTGGGAAAAGGTTGGAGAGAAAGAGCTGTGCTTGGAAATCTGGGGAGTCCATTGGGGTGAAGCACTGAACATCCTGGAGAGGATGTCACTGCCTATACCACGTTCTCTGGATAGCCAAACTGCTCCAGCTTCTGCATCTGCCAGTCTGGCACCTTTAATAAGTAATTAAATCACACTGTGGACGTGAATACATTCTTGGATAAATAATAAATGACAGCTCTCACTGGCACGCGAGCACACAGGCATACCCAGGGCAGGAAATCACACACAGCATTTCATTTGTTGCTAATTTATCTGTAACAAAGTGAGGAAGATGCCCTGGGGACTGGTGAATAACAAGGAGCATTGTTTATGCTACAAATCCCATCAGGTTATTAGGCTTTGAAAAGTGCTTTGTTTAGCTTATCAGTGCTTCAGCAGGAATGCCAGGGGCAGTATTTCTGTTCTAAGTGTATTTCTATTCCAATATTACTGACACATAAGAGGTTATGTGTTACCTGAGGGCTGAATATTCAGCTTGTGCTTCAGTGCCTTGTTGAATCAGGATCAGGATGGTGAACACTGCACAAAACCAAGCCCTGAACAGGTTTCCTTATCAATTTTACAGCATTAAATTGAAGAACACCTTTACATAAATCAAACCTTTCTCAAGGACTGTAGAACACGATAAAGAATAAATACCCTATGGCATATAAATGCCCATCATTAAAAATTACTTCAACATGTTAGACCTTCTGCTTAAATTCTGCACTTCACTTAGGATGTGGACAAATTTGTATTACACAATCCAAGTCTGCAGTTATGCAATTCCAAAGTATCACAAATATCTGGCAAGTTTAGAGATGTTTCACAACAGCACAGATAAACTGCTACTCTGTCAGGTGATCAAAATACCTACAGTGTGCCCTTGATTCAAGTTAATATTTAAAAATAGGAATGCAAGTTTTTTATTTGGCTCAGGTACCCTTTCAATGATGTTAAATGTCTTTTGGGGGAGAAGATTTAGAAAGGGAGAGCATTATTTTCAGATGGAAAAAAAACCCTACATTTCATTTCATAATTTATAAAACCTGAGAGTCCCTTGCCAGCTAAATTAATAATTTGAAAAATAGGCAACTAAATTGGGCAATTAAATTATTAATTGGCAAATAAGGCATAACTGGCCTTGCTGAATGATTCCACACTAACAGTGTCACTGACTTAGCTCCTGTCAAACATTTCTGTAAAGAAGAATGGCAAGCCCTACCTCATGTAGGTCTCCTGGACCACTGTAAAAATGATGATTCTGAATAAATAATTGAAGTATTTATTTAGACTTTTTATCGTTAGATTACGTTTGGAAAATCCACATGAATCAATTCTTCCTTCTAAAATGTCCTGGTTTTAATTTGCTTATGATTAGGTTAGATCTGGATTGCCAAACCATGAGCTGTCCAGTGTACCTTCCCTTGTCATCTGAACTGGCCTTGTAACTGAGACTGGGAGCAGCTGCTCCCCTGCCAGAGCAAAGTGACACTGTCACCCCTCCCTGACAACTCCAAACCTCAAAGCAGGGGCTGCTTCACTCAACAATGCCATGTGCTCACGGAAAAACCAATAGATGTTTGTGAGTGCTCGATCTGCTGACAGCTTTTTAAACTTTAATTCCCCTCCTCAAAGATGCTGATGAGAACAGACTCACCACTGATGCTTTAGAGCTAAATTTCCTTGTGGTTAAACTGGAGGATGTTGTGAGCTGAGCTGTGTCACAGAGATAAAGGTTTATACCCAGGAGCTTCTGGCTCCATAGCCAACAAACAGATCAGTGCTTCACGCCTTCCTTTTGTGGGCAAGAATTAAAAATGTATCAAAGCTGGTGGCTGGGGTTTAGTACAATGGGCTAGGTTTTGCAGAGTTCTACTAGAATTATTTTCTGAAATGCTCAGCTTTCATTTTAAGCCAAAAGATGTGTCCAGATCTGAAAAGCTCCTTTTTCTCAAAAGTCTGACTGTCACAGTGTCAAAGCCTGGCCCCGGGTGAGGTACCTCCATGAAGAATTCCTTTGCAAATCTGACCTGTGGAAATGTGACCTCAGTGAGCACCTGTGCTATGCACTGAGAAAGGAATAGAAACATGGGGACCTGATTCTTGAAAAACTTTAGGGCTTTCTCTGGATCTTTGAATTCTAAGTCTGTTTTTCAGAATAATTTGCTTCTGAATTTGGGGTTTGGTTTTGGTTGGGCTTTTTTCTTTCATTTTCTCAAAATGAATTTAATTGACTTTTACTGGACTCAACATTTTATCACTTAGTTTTGGCTGAGGATTTCCAACAACATATGGGTTAGAACCACCAAAAGCATCCAGATCCAAATGCAAGAGTGTGAAATAGTCATTCCTAAGGGCACTTGCAAAGTTTCCAGCCTAAAATATTAGGAGGAATGACAATTCTAATAGCACTGTTTGAAAAAACACACAGAATTACTACATGAGAGGAAGCTCCCTAAAAATCTGTCATTTTAGGCAAAGTCACGCTAAATATTTTATTTTGTTAGGACTTTTCAGTGCCATCAAAACCTCAAAGCCTCATGACACAAACACTGACAGCCATAATCAATCTCTAATTCAATCACAGTTCAAATGTTCAAAGGGCAGCTCAGGATTTTGGAAGGGGTAAATTAGTTCTGGCAGCCTTACAGCGATCTCAGATATCATCTGTCTTCTCCTTCTATCAGATCCAGCTGGGCAGGCCCCTCATAAGCAGGACAGAGCCAACTCCAGCATCATTGGGAGTGCTTGCACTCAATAAATCAGAAATTTGATTATGTGCAGATAATCTGTTAAAAATAAATGACAGACCTGGCATGTTTCTCCCAGCTGATCAACTCAGGACAAGACTGAGCCACTGATGTCTTTGCTGAAGGTGACCCCAAGTTCCCTTTTCCTCCCAAATGCTCTGTTAATGCAACTGGAGGAAAGAATGTCCATACAGGTGGAACCAGGGCCACCTTGCCTTGGTACCTGCTGGACTCAGAAATTCCCAGCATCCATAAGAATTTCCATGGCTTTACAGTGTGTGTAAGGAACTGCCTGGTTTTGCTCCCTCTGGATCTGCCACCCACTGGTCATCCTGCAAGAGCTGACTGAGTTTCCCACCTTGCTTCACTCAATCAGTGAGAGATCACAAGGAAATTAAAAATGTGGTGTCACCATCCTGAATTTGAATGATGTTTGAATGCTTTTTATTCTTCTTATACACACACATATTATTCACACAGTGCAGGATCACTGTCTGGATCTTTGCTGTAATTCCTAGTCCTAATCAAATGCTCTGGGAGCAGAGCTTGAGCATTTGCAGGGTCTCAACAGGCCCTTGCACTCAAGCTGACGAGTTTCCAGCCCCTTTGCCTGGTGCCTGAGCTCAGCAGCCAGAACTGGTATCATCAGCAACACTAAATATTCCATTTTCCTGTTTTCTGAGCAGCACAAACTCTCTTTCTGCAGACTTGCTCATGAGTCATCTGGAAATAAACCATAATCTCTTGTCCGCTAGGAGTCATATATAAGTTAATTACTGTACAAGACAAGCTAATACAAAATACACAAGAGGTTTCAACTTGTTGAGGTTGCAAAGGGCAAGGGAGCCTTTCAGAATTTCCATTGGTTACGGTCTGGGAATGCTGGGCTTCCCTGGACTCCTTATCTATCACATAATCAGAAACACATTTCACTCCCTTTGTTGTACAAGACAAAGCTAAAGAAATGTGGGTGTTACTCCTGTGCACAGAGTAGAGTAGATACCTAATGGGCTTGTGTGTGTGCAGTGTTTGTAAACACAACTGCTCTGGGCTGCAGCTGACAGAAGCCATCACTGCTTGTCCAGCTGAGAGGATGTTGTGGATCTGCAAATGCCCCCAGCCCTGCACAGCAAGTCAGAATGGAATGGGATGTACCAGATGAATTTTAGGAGCCACTGGGTTAAATAAAATCTGCTTGCCTGGAGTTCAGTGTCCTGGACTTGGATCTGACCGTGGCTGTGGTGTCTTACTCCTACTCAGCCATCCTTTGCTGGGCTGTTGGGTGGTTGTTGTCTCTGCAGGAGAGAATCTTATCAGTGCAAGGAAAGGAAAATCTGAAAACAATGAAAAGGCCTTTGGCATCTGACATTTTTCTGTTGAGGATGGAAACAAATACATTGATAACTTCACAGTAAAGGAGCAAGATTTTTTTCCAGCAGTTATAGAAACACTATTGTTAAGGCTGGAAAAGCCCACAGAGATCACTGAATCAAAGTTATGGCACATTATTTTAAAACTTCCAGTTGCTCTTATTTACAGATCTTCATTTCAGGTGGAGGAATGGTACTAAGGGTGCTGATTTAAAATTATTCATTTGGTGAACTCATAGTTTTAGACTTGGCTCTGGCAAGAGACCTGGTTTCCTGAACATTCACCTGGATTCTTTTTGCCATTCAGCCTGTGGTACAGAGAGAATCCCACTCAGGCACTCCAGGAGGGCAGAGAACACACCAGATTTTATTTCAGTACATTTAAGTGACAGACACAACTGCAGAGGAGGAGGGAAACACTGACAATTAGTTATGTGTGATATCTATGCTGAGTTTCTGTGACTCTGCTAATCACAGAAAATTATTATTAATGAACTGAATATGTCAATCAAATTACTAAATTAGTGAAGACTCTGCACTACATCTCTCCCAGGAACCACAGCAACTCCAGCTGCCCCACCTGCCTCCAGTGAGCCCCTCTCCCAGCAGAAACCAACTGTGGGCATTTATTCTGTGGGAAGAAGTGTTCTGGACTGACAGTGCAGGCTTACACAGGCTGCTGAACAAGGCATTCTTCTGGCAGCAATCTCAAGGCCTGTGTAAGAATCAGGACCAAGCCCTTCTCCCTGGAATTCATGTAGATTCCCTCACTAGAAGCAGGAGAAATCCCATTTTTATGTTCCCTGAAAACTCAGTAACTGCATTTTTATTTGCTCATTGCTTTCACATCTACAAGGTACCACTTTTGAAATGCCCATGAAGTCTCAGCTGCCAAAAAGTAACAGATGATCTCAGAGAATAATGTTAAATTACAATGTAAACTTGTGAAATGGCTAAAATGCCCCAGAAAATCACACAATTTGTATTTGGCTATGCAAAAAAAACCCCAGAAAACCCCAACCTATTACAAAAATCAACAGTCCAACAATCATGTTTATAAGTGTGAAAGCTCAGGATGTAACAAATCTGAAGTCTCATCTTCAAGCATGAACTCACTTCTGAGAAGACAGCTTGTCTTTTTAATCAGCAGCATAAAAATCCAGCTATCCCATAAAGTTAATTTCTGTGGGTAAAAATCAGGAGTAGGACACACCAGGCTTAGGTCTGGTTCTGTCCCACATTCCTGCTTCCCAAGTGAAACATTTGCCTAAAATAAAACAGTGATCTAGGAACAATTACATTGGTTTGCAGTCCTGTAAAAGCTTTTTAGACAAACAAAAGTAGTGGAAGTTCCATTTTAAACAATTCAGTAAGTTGGTTTCTAGTCATGCATGAAGTTTTTTTTAATCTGTTAACTGTTTTTTAAGTAAATCTGTGTGGTCTTACAGAGGAAAATTGCTCAAAGACATCTCATCCCAGTGTAAGCTCACTAACTGTTTATTCCAGCCCAGGATCTGTTTAACAGGCAAAGGACAGAGCAGATTTAGAGGGTCCTTCTGTCAAGGCAGCCCCTGCTGTGGGCTCCTGTCCTCCCCCAGAGCATCTCCAGTCACTGGATAATCTGTGTAAAACCCTAATTCTCCAGACAAACGTGTCTGCTAAATGCCTTCTTTGAGGCTCTGAGCCATATGGTTGGGATTACAGCATTTAAATAGTTTTTCCAAGTGAATACAAGGATGAAGCACAGAATAGTGGAGGGAGGTACATTCATAATTGCATTTATAAAGGGATTTCAGGATTTTTAAGGCCCATGTTCTGCTCCACTGGAGCCAGTGTGAGCTTGGCACCTTGAAGCAAGTGCAAGTTATATTTACAAGCCATTCACACTTTTTTCACCACGCTATAAAAAGATCTAAGTACAAAGGAGAACAAGGAGCTGTGTTGTTAGTGCTGGTGCAATAAAATCACACTTTTATCTTTAGGATAAAGATAACAGAGCACAGCCCCATGTCACCACTGCCACCATCCCCGTCCTCTGAGAGCACAACAAATCAGTGGATCCCCAACAGCCAGGGACACCTCAGGAGAGACACTATGTAATACTTCAGGTTGTTTCATGTTTTTCTAACACTGTTTTATAACATACAGGAGGAGGAGGCTTTGAACAGAACCCATCCAGGACAAACAGCAACCACATGGCCTCAAAACCTGTTTCAAATAATGCCCCAGTAGTTACAGTTTCAAGTACAAAGATAGACATAACAACAAAGAGCATCAACTTTCCTCCTTCCCTGGCCTGGGTAATTTTCCCTTTTCCATCTGTGAGTATGACCTAATGATACAGACTTTATTTGTATTTAATTTTGAGATCTGCAGAGGAGAAGTACCATATACAAGCTGGGTCTATGTTGTTTTTCTTTCTGTACATACTTGGCCAGGCTTTCCTTCCCTCCACATCATTATTTACACTCTGCAGCACTGACTCCAGCACAATGCATTATCCATGTTATGGCTGTTTATAGAGTAGAAGTGGTCTCTGTAACATGTCTGTTTTTCATGTCTTAAACCAATAAAACTTTTACATTGGGCTTATCAAAACCATTCTGTGTAGATCTAAGTCTGTTGTGACTGAAATCAGTAATAAAACTTCTCTTGATGCCCCATGGAACAGAGCTAAGGCAACACTGAGCTCTCTTAATAAATTCCGCTCCGGTAAAAGTTTTATTTAAAAAATGTGGTTAACCCAAAGCTTTTAAAGAAGATTAATGTGGACTTATAAAAAATGTCTGATTTTATTATTAGTAGTAATTCATACAGTTTGTCCTGAAGTTTTCCTTTTCAGCTTCAGTTTGAACCATATGTTCAGGAAGTTCAACTGAAAAGCGATCCTTCAGCAATATTATTTTTTTCTAATTAACAATAACCACAGAGGTATTTTAGAGAAACCTACAGAGTCCCTCAGAAGGTAGTGGAGTGGGATAGATTAAAACAGGATTTTGTCTATTTTATGAAAAATTTACTGAAGCACAAATGGGTCAACTTCAGAGGAGTCCTTCCTTTCCTGTTCTACCAAACAAAGGATTCTGAGTGCAGCAAATCTTAATTTCCATGGGATTCTTTTGTGAAAGGCCTTGAAGGACTCTGGGATCCATCAGTGCCCCGCTGGCCTCGCTGGGACTGAGCACAGCACAGCAGTGCAGCCACGGGGATCCCCAGACACTGATCCACCACCCCAGTGGGTCAAAGCCGGTCAGAGGTGATGGGTGTCAAACACAAAGCTCAAGGAGAAGCTGCAAGCTGGGTGCCAGACTGGGTTTATACAGACTGGATGGGGATTTAGGAATAAACACAGCAGTGAGCTCAGCCAAGAGCTCTTGTGTGTGCAGACACTAAGATAAACGCTGCACTCAAATGAAAATGAGTAAAAAGCACAAGTCAGAGCGAGGTTCATAAAAATACCTTTGGGCCAAATTTCACAGCCTCAGTCCTTGTACATGTGATGTAACTGATGGCATCAGGAACATTTTTTTTTTTTCTGGATTTCAGACATGGTTTCTCTCAAATCCCCTTTCTCATGGTGAGGTGATGCTGGTGCAGAACCCCTGCACTGAGGGCTCCTGGAGACTTCTCGTTACAGCACAGCTCACACAAACTCCTTGCTGGCTGGTTTTAAGAACAAAGATCATTGTTCAACTCAACAGAACAATCCCATCCAAATGGCAGCACAATGTTGTGCTGCTGTTTTCACTGGGGTCCCTGTCAAGTTGCATCAGTTGAAATGCTGAGAGGTTTTATTTCCCTGACCTGCCACACTGCTCGCTGTGCCCCGGAGCTGCCAGTCAAGCTGTGCTGCTTCTGCTGAGATGCTGTTTGTGCTTTGCTGGGTTTGTTGGTGGTGCCAGCACTGACATTCAATTTTCCTGTTTTCTGAACAGCACAAACTCATTGCTGCCACTGCATGTGCAGCCTAATCTTGCTGTCCTCACACTCTGCTCCCTTTTGCTCCTGAGACCTCTCTATGTTGTGCTTGGAAATCAGCAACAGTCTGGGTGAAAAAGGATGTGGCAGTTGGTTATTCCAGAGGTACAAGCTGCTCCTGGGCTGTGCCTGCTGGTTTATCTGGGATTACTGGCCCTGGAAGTCACTCTGGACAACTCCACCTTGATGCAGCTGCAATGCTTCTGTCCACGGGCACCCATATTCCTGAGGGCTTCAGCCATGACCCAGGGAGCTTCCAGAGTAAGATCCACAGGGAAGGAAACCCTCCCCTAGCTCATCTGTGAATCTCTGCACATACCAGCGTAGAAGAGCAAAGGCTCCATTTTTGCACAGTCACTTTGCTGAGGAAAACCATGCATTAAAAATAAAGAATCCCATTCATTTTCACAGTCCATTGTAGAAAGAGGGTTCATTAATCCTGCTAACTTCCTTGTAAACATTAAATAACCTCCAATATGTTTAGTATATCTTCATTTTTTAATTTGTTTCTGCCTGACCCCCTACTGGAGGCACAGTCCCTGCTCAGCAGCACTAACCTGCCCTCCCTGCAGACAAAGGTAATATTTACCTCTGTCTGCATTCTGACACATACCAAACAATGAGCTTGAGCTCTTGGGATCAGATTTATTTATCCTCTAATTTTCCCACAACATTTCAAAACCCACTTGGGCTTGAATGATCCTGCAGGCATTTGGATTTATCATTTGACACATGTCAGATCAAACAACTCTGTGAAATATCAAACAGCCCTCCAGCATTTTGATTTCGTGCAGTTTATTGAATCTCTGGGATTACATTCCACAGAAAGCAGCATGGAAGTTCCTAATCTCACCAGGCCCTAGTCAGAGGTTACTTGCTGTACTGGGAAGGTAGATACAGGAGAAAAAAGGAAAATGTTCTTTATTGTGGAACTGTGTTGCTTTTCACACCTCTTGTGAGAAGCAACACAATAAGCCAAGGAAACAACCTTGACCCCTAAGTGTTTATAAATCAGCATTTACTGAGTAAGCAGTATGTAACAAATGGATTGAAAGAGACCCAGCAAGGAAAACCAGACTGTAACATTATGTGATTACCTTCTGATGCAGTTACTGGCAATACTGTGGTGGAGGTGTTACCATCCACTGCTGCATCCAGAATCTTCTAGCGAAGGTGCTTCTGGAATTCTTACCTGGAGAAGTCCTGCAGTCACCCTGTAGGGAGGAGAACATGTGAGATGAAAACTCTGGTTGATTAAAAAGCAAATCTAGAGAGGGTCATTTCAAATCAGAATCCAGCAGCTAAATTTTTCCCCAGGTATTGCCAAATCCAAACAATTCACACTGGCTCTGCTCTTTCTAAAGGCTGGAATCCCAGTTCCCAGAAGGATTCCGTGTCAAGCAGAATACTTTTTTTTCCAAGGGCTAGGGCAGCAGGGATCCGTTTTAGAAGGGTTCCTCTGGATACTGTACCATGATTGTACAGCGTAGGGGCATTTGGACAGCCCAGAAAGGTTCTGCATTGAAGAGATTTTAACTTTCAAAGTGCTTAAGAGACACATGGAACTGAAATGCATCAGAATACAAAATAACTAATCTCATGTGAACATTCAGTTTGCAGATTACCTGTATTACAGGCTGTCATTCCTGACTCTTGCCTTGAGAGGACTCTTCACCTGGGTGGGTCTCATGGAGTTGCTCTTTGCTGCTTTGGAACCATCATATTCTTGTCTTCTCCATGTGAGTGAAGCCTGGGCCTCTCTGCAGGACTCTTGGAGCAGCTGATGACACGGTGCTTGCTTCCCTTCTTTTAATTTGCACGATAAAAATCTGTCAGCAAATTGCACCTGGAGAGGTGAGGATGGCAGGGTGTGCAGCTCAGGGGCCTGACTGACCCCAGCTGGGGCCCTGGGCCAAAGCTCCTCAAGCCATGACTGAGGAAGATTGGATTGAGGCAGCAGGATGGGCTTGTCACTGTGCTGCTGCCACAGGCTGAAGGACTCAGCAGTGTCAGCCATGTCCTTGGCATGGCCAAGGCACTCACATGCAGCCCTCAGAGGGCAGTTTTACAAGAATGCCTCAAGCCACAGTCAGAGTTTAACATTACAGTGCCCATCGACCTGCAGCTGAAGAGCGTTAGAACTCTTGAGCTTTAATGTTTTACTTCTTGGCTCAATTTGAATTAAATTTTAATTTGAGAAATTGGCAAACTGAACAATTTGCTAAGTCCTGTATAATACAAGGATGGTCAGGCAGTCTCACTGCAAACTCCTGCAGCAGTGTTTGTGTTATCACAGCTGATTACTCAGCCACTGGCATACAGAGTTCTTACAGCTCTGGTTTTAAAATGGATCATATGAAACTGGTAGCAACACTGGCTTGGAACAAAAATGCAGCTCTAAAGTACGAGGATCACAAGGGGAGAAGGGCATTAAAAGGCCATGCAGAAAATGTGAACAAATCTCTGTAACTGTATCATGCAAGCCCACGCAAGGCACAGAGAGTCCTTGAACCCTGTGCATCTACATTTTACACCAAGGGCAGCTGTGCCGGTCCTCCCTTTCCAGACTCCCTCCACCCCTCGTGCCAAGTCTTGCTACCAGAGAAATAGAGGCCAGTTTGAGGATAATGATATAAATAGCAGGAAGTTTATGGAACCTTTGCTGAAGTTGTTTGTGTTCAGCTGCAAAGAGGTAAAAGTGGTGGTGCAGTGCCAGACAACCCTGCACATCTGTCCCTGTATAACCTGTACCTTTGCCATCCACTTGGAGTCTGGGGATTTCATTTTTACACACTAATTGCATATTAAAATAGAGATATTAAAATTTATGAATACTTATTGGTTACAACACACTGGTCTCCAATTGCTTTTTCCCACTCTGTCTTTTCAGCTGACAGATTTTATCGTGCCCTTGAGTTGGGAGCTCTGACACCCCACTATGTTAGAGTATTTTTCTCGCTTGTTTTACTCTTTCTGTTATGATGTTTCTTCATTTTATTCCCATCAACTTTCATTGTCTATAATTATGTCCCTGAACTTGTAAAGATTTTTCTCCTAACAATGGGTACTTTGGAAATGGCAACAATAGCTTTTCCATGAACTACAAGGCAGGAAGTGCATTGTTTCTTTAAAAAAATTACCAGATGTTTTTCAGGGCTGACTACTAACCTTAAAAAAAACCCAAGAAAACTCCAACAAAACCAGAAACTATTATTTTCCAAACAACCCAAGAGTAATTTTGTTATTGTGTGACTCCTGTTTGCATTTAACTGGGAATTGCAGCCTAGGCCAATACTAAAGAAGGAATTTCTCTCAAGCTAAGTGTGTAAAGTCCATGTATGTGAATGTTGACTCCACGGACTCAGGTCCATCTGAGTGAATCTTGTTATTCCTTGTGCTGTTCCTGCCAGTCCAAATACTGGCACTGGGGTACCTGCAAGTGGTTGTCTTGTGTTATGAATATTCCTTGTCCCTGTGTGCAGGGATTATTAACAGAAAATACCCAGTGCTTCACAATAAAGTGACTGCATTTTATTTCTCATTAAAAATTAAAATGTATCCTTTAAATGATAAAAGTATATTTTTAAGATGGACGGTACAGTAAGAAGAAATTACCCGCATCACACATGCCTGGAAATTTGTTATCCCTGCTGTTCCCAGATCCCTCTGGATCACAAGCTGTTCATGATGGAGCGATACTCTCTCTGGTGCTCCACAAGCTTCAAAAATACTTCGTATTTCTTGTCATAAAATCTGTGTAAGAAAGTTAATGTCAGCAAAGCCTGAGATTTGAAGAATTAAATCCCTTGCAATATTTATATTCACTTGCTTCTCTTAGCATTAAAGACACTTTGACTCTTTCCTA
>VXBQ01011146.1:1383946-1399935 GCA_013400175.1 Phainopepla nitens
CCCCCCAGCTGTCCCCTCCTGTCAGGGAGTTGTGCAGAGCCAGAAATTCCCCCGGAGCCTCCTTTTTCTCCAGGCTGAGCCCCCTCCCAGCCCCCTCAGCCCCTGTGCGAGTGTCCCGTGCTGCGGGGCCCATTGCCGGACACAGGCCCCGAGTGCCCCCGGCCGCGGCCCCGCCGCCCCCTCAGCCCGGGCCCGGCCCCGCCGCCGCCAGGGGGAGCCCGCGCGCCGCCGCCCACGGAACCCGGCGTCCTTCACAGCGTCGTGCGAACCACCCTCGAAATATAACGTAATAGAGTATCATCCTTAAAAACGAATCGAAATAATACTTTAAAATATTATATTATTAATCCTTAAAATGTAATATAAATAATAAAGCTTTTAAAATCCACAGAAATAATTCTTAGAAATACAGTGTAAACGATACTTAAAAATATAATATACTGTGATTCTTAAAGTATCTGTATGCTAAACACTACTGCAGTCGAGCAGGGCTGTAAAGAGACACACCCCAAACTCATCTCCAGACCCCAGCTTTATCTCCCTTGAACTCTGCCAGTGGAACACATCGGGATCAGCATTACCTTTTATGCTCGTGGTTGGGCTGCACAACTCTCCCAATTTTCCCCATTTTCGCCATGACCTCCTAGGAAAAAGACAAACACCAACTGGAAAAGCCTGTTTCGATTTAAAATACTTTTTGACAAGAACAAGATGTTTCAAAACCAATCGGAACATTAGTGATGTATTTTGTTTCGGCTGAACAGGCCAGATGGCAGCAAATATGTTCAATCCCATTATAAAGTAGTCAAGAGAACAAAGCTCTGCAGACCCTCAGTAACCAAAATCTGTTGCTCTCTCTCACTGGGAGTCCCAGGCAAAACAGACTTATCTTTTATTATTTGCTCTAACCAAAGGAAATGTTAAACACTGTGTCCCTGGAGAGAGGGTTCTCAAATAAAATGATACTGTACTTGAGATCCTGTAATCATATTCTGAAAGTATCGGTTCCCTGCAGCAAGGGAGGACTCGAGGGTGCTCCACAAGCTAAAGGCAACCTGGGAAAGTCTCTTCTGCAGCTCACAGCTGCCCTCACATTCCAGCACAAAGGTGTAAGAGGCAAACTCTGATCCTGCTCTGCTTTTGGCCAAAATAAAGTCAGAGCTCGCAGAATCCCTGCAGGAAGAGTCTCTGGGACAGTCATGTGTAGAAGGGAGAGGGATGAGCAATTTGGTTCCTTTTCTGATCTCTGTGAGAGTCTCATTTTCCATGGATTCTCCCAAGCTATCCCACTGGAATGAGTGAGCTCTCAGGATACAGTGGAGGTAGCAGACACTCAGTGATTTCACAAGGAGAATCAAAGCAACGGCTTTTAGATGGGAGAATGCTAAAAACATTGAAGGTCAGGACTCAAGAATCAGTGTGTGACTAAATCAGGGTTCAGAGTTTCTAAGTAGGACCCTGAACCTGTTTTAATGCAGTGCCTAAGAACGAGGAAGGCTCTGGAGAACAGGCAGCCTGTGCTGCTGCTGGAACCTTCCAGCCAGCTGCTACAGCTGGATTTTTAAAAGGTTTGGATGATTTGACAGGCTGGAATACCTGCTCTAGTGAAATCTGTGCTTTCCACTAATCCAGCACTTGACTGCAGAGGCTCTCACAGAACTTCACAAGGTGGATGAGCAATGTCAGTGCAGTGTCACTGGCCCAGGGCAGGCTCTACTGAATGCAAAAGCATTGCCAGGTGTGCAGCCAGGACTGCCTCTGCTAAGGGTGCTGATACACCAGCAGGGAATATTTCTGTGCTCTCACATGCCCATTCTCTTTCATACATGCAGAGGTTGATTGTACTTCGATTCTCCAAGAAGCACCCTTGAAATAACACTTGCAGAGAGATAGTGTGTTCTTTTCTCTGGGACATGTGAGCCTGCTGGCACTGAAACTCTGCACAGCAGCCAGATTAAAATACTGCCATGGAAAGGCTGATATCCTTCCCAGTAAGAGAAATGGGCATTTTATTCCCTGTCCTTTAACAGGTGACAGTGACAATGCTCAAGCATTGTCCCTGTTCACAATAGTCAGTCTCTTACAACTCCCTAACACAGCCAGCTGGATTTACAAACAATCCAAAAAATGAATGAATACTCAGAAAAAAAACCAACTCACAGTAAAAGCCAATTCCCTCTGGTACAATGGCCACTGCTTTTCCACTGTGCCTTAGGGAAAACAAAGTCCCCTGAAACATTCTCTCACTAATGGAAGAGTCACCTTCCTTTCTGCTCTCTGCTTTACACCTCCTTTTGAACTGCCCTGGAGACACTGCACAAAAATAAACCCACAACATCTGAAGTGTCTAAACAGGCAAATCCATTCTTTATCACAGCTGCAACAAAAATGCAGGGGAGGACCAGACTTTGCACTCCCCTCTCTGTGCACACTCAGGACCAGCACACAGCACCTTTCCCAGGACATGTTCTGCCTCTGACACGGGTGCTCCACGCACTCGTGTTCTGCTTTGCTCTTACAGCTTCCAGAAGCTGCTGCTTCTCTTCTGCTGGACCCCCATTATCCACCCTGAGCTAAGGAGGAAGATTCCCAAGTTCCTCAGTCTTCCAGTTTATTAGCTAAAATACTTTGGTGTTTTTAAATCTACTGGAAATACACAGACCTTTGAGAATCCACAGCATTAAAGTCACATAGCAGCTGCCATGGTTCTGTGGAATAACATGGCAAAAAAATACACAGCCAGCAATTTTCAACAACTCACCCATTCTGTGCAGCTCAAAATATCCTAAATTAATTCCCTCTCTCAATTCACATTTTAGATGTGTGTTTTTCTGTGTTTTAAAGTCAGTTTGGTCATTGTTAGCTTGAACAAAAAACTTTACTCCCAGAGGAGAGTCTTTTCAACAATTTTCTGGGGACAAAGAGGAACAGAACATTGAAAATATGAATTTATAATGAAATGGGAAACAAAGAAACATTAGAATTGCATTACTGAATCAGATCAACCTTGTGCACTGCTCTGTCTCCAACAAAGCCTTAAATATAGCAAAGTGATAATACTGCTGTTCAGAAATAGTTTGTTTGAGGGTTGACATCCAAATCCATAATTCCAGTCACCAAGGATTTCACAATCTTAATTTGAATGACGCTCTATCTTCTTTGTTTGCCAGTCTAGACAGTACAATGAATACAGTGATTTAAAACACAATGAATTCTCTCTTAAAACAAAATATTTTGTAAAATTGCTTTTTAATCATTTCTTTTCTGTCTTTCCATAAAGGCTACGCTATAAATAAACCCTGAAAGTTCGCATTTGATCATAGTTTCTAAAGGCTGGGCAAGAGGCAAGTGAAGGGTTTACACAGAAAAAAAAGAGAGGCACTGTGGAGCAGAAATAAAGGGATGCATTCATGATTTCTAACCTTTTGTTGGAGTGTCAATGCTGAGACAGATACAAGCCAGTAAACACTCTGCTCTCCGTGGAGAGCCCCAGCCCAGCGGGGTTATCCCTGCCTGGGAAGGGACAGGGAACCAAACTCCCCAAGGCCCACCAAGATCTCAGAACAAGGTGCCATTTTGCTGCTAGGAAGATCAGCAGCCACTCAAATCCACTCAGTCCTGGTGGCTGAATTCCACTCTCCAGCATCATCTGGGGCAGGGGATCCAACACTTACCCAGCTGAGGAGTCCAGGGCAGCCTCACCAGGCAATGGATCTCCAAGGGAAGCCCTACTGGAACCCAGGAAAATCCTACCTCCTAGGTAAGCTCAACTGTGATACAGCATCTAAAAGCTGGAAATTTCAACTCTTGTCTCTTCAATAATGGGCAGGAAAAGGTTTTTAACCCTGTGTGGGAGGAGGCACCAGGAGAAGCCCATCAGCCTGGCACAGGAGCCACAGGAGGTGCACACAGGGAATAGCTTCAGGCTGGGAGACCCATCTTCCCTGATTCCTTGCCCTTGGGATCCTCCCAGAGCTGCCTCACAAAACCCAGCACATCCCACAAGGGGAGCCCACGTCCCTGGGGACTGCACAGGGAGGCCAGTGAAGCCCACTTGTGGACAGAATCACAGAATCACAGAANTATTATTTTCCAAACAACCCAAGAGTAATTTTGTTATTGTGTGACTCCTGTTTGCATTTAACTGGGAATTGCAGCCTAGGCCAATACTAAAGAAGGAATTTCTCTCAAGCTAAGTGTGTAAAGTCCATGTATGTGAATGTTGACTCCATGGACTCAGGTCCATCTGAGTGAATCTTGTTATTCCTTGTGCTGTTCCTGCCAGTCCAAATACTGGCACTGGGGTACCTGCAAGTGGTTGTCTTGTGTTATGAATATTCCTTGTCCCTGTGTGCAGGGATTATTAACAGAAAATACCCAGTGCTTCACAATAAAGTGACTGCATTTTATTTCTCATTAAAAATTAAAATGTATCCTTTAAATGATAAAAGTATATTTTTAAGATGGACGGTACAGTAAGAAGAAATTACCCGCATCACACATGCCTGGAAATTTGTTATCCCTGCTGTTCCCAGATCCCTCTGGATCACAAGCTGTTCATGATGGAGCGATACTCTCTCTGGTGCTCCACAAGCTTCAAAAATACTTCGTATTTCTTGTCATAAAATCTGTGTAAGAAAGTTAATGTCAGCAAAGCCTGAGATTTGAAGAATTAAATCCCTTGCAATATTTATATTCACTTGCTTCTCTTAGCATTAAAGACACTTTGACTCTTTCCTAGGTACAGCTGCTGCCGGAGTCAGAGCCCTCCCTGTGCACTGCCGGGGCAGTTTCCACCCAGACTGGGATTTCCAGTTGCAATTCCACCTTTCATTTCCCTACAGCTAGCTTGGGTTCTCAGACAGTTTTCCCCAGAGTTCTCTGTCATGAGAGTGAAGGGACACCAGAGCTTCACAGAGTTCATTCAGGTGGGAAAAATCCTCCAAAATCACTGAGTCCAACCATTCCCCCAGCACTGCCAAGGCTGCCACTGCTTCATGTCCCCAAGTGCCACATCCACTGGAGGGCTTTTAAATGCCTCCAGTAATGGGGACTCCACCACTGCCCTGGGCAGCTGTGCCGGGGCTGGACAAGCTTTTCCATCAAGAAATATTCCCAAATATCAATCTAAGTCTCCTCTGGTGTAACCTGAGGCCGTTCCCTCTCCTCCTGCCCCTGTTCCCTGGGAGCAGAGCCCAAACCCCCCAGCTGTCCCCTCCTGTCAGGGAGTTGTGCAGAGCCAGAAATTCCCCCGGAGCCTCCTTTTTCTCCAGGCTGAGCCCCCTCCCAGCCCCCTCAGCCCCTGTGCGAGTGTCCCGTGCTGCGGGGCCCATTGCCGGACACAGGCCCCGAGTGCCCCCGGCCGCGGCCCCGCCGCCCCCTCAGCCCGGGCCCGGCCCCGCCGCCGCNGAGATGTGAGCCCTTAAAGTACACAGCAGATGAGAAATCAGATTTAGGGGCATCAGCCTTAGTTTAGAAAGTCAAGTAACAGAATCCAAATTTGGCTTTTTCTTTATTTTGAGACTTTAACAATTGTATCTGAAGTTAACTGGTTAAGGTGTCTGAGCACAGATGCAATTCCCAGCTGTGTTCTCACCACTCAGTCATTTTGGTAATCCCAAGAAATGCTTGGGCTTTCACCTAAGGTAGTTATTAACAACAAAACAACCACAAATCATTTCAAGTCCTCCTGTACCACTTCAATGGCTGAAAGCACGTGGCTGCACATGTAGCAGCAAAGCACCAGCCTGGGGGGATCTGATGCTCACACTCAGGCCAGTCTCACCTCTCCAGTGTTTCTGTTCAGTTTTCCTGTCACAGATCCAGCAGCAGGAGGAAAATAATGTAAAATTGCCCCATTCACAACAGGCTGAAATGTAGGAACATCCTTCCCATCAGATCTGTCAGGATTCAGCAGGTGTTAACCTTCAAACTATCAGAGTGATTTTCCTTACACTTCAAGTCCTCACAACAAATAAAACAAATAATGTTCTGTGTAATAATTTTAATTGTTCTGCAGCAGAGAAGAACCTCTCTCTCACTCATCTCTATTCCACACACACAAACTGAGCTAACAGATGTCCTTGGCATCATTTTAAGAAGTCCAGTGAGAGATATATTTGGATTTGAGGGGCATAAATAGATTTCTTGAAATGCTGATGTTGAAGAAATACTTTTAAACTTTTATAAGAATTTTAAGCAAGGCTGCTACTTCCTTCTAGGCTTTTATTTAGGGATTGCTTGTTCCATAGCTTGGAGATGCAAAATTCATTTTATCTGTGTTTACAGGAGTTACATGAGTGTATTTCTGTAACACAGGCCTAGCAGAACATTACTTTTTAGTGGTATATGACTGTATGAAGAAAGCATGTGATGGGCCATATACAATATTTTTCTAGTGTTTTTTTTCCCCCTCTTAAATTTGTTTGAGTTATAGGGGCAGATCTTGGCAGCATGCACAAAGCCCCGAATCTGTAACTCAATTCTCTGTGGGTTTCTGGATGGAGCAAGCCAAGTTTTAAAACACATTATGGATAAATATTAGAGCTGAGCAAAAATTTCACACCTAAGACCAAAGTGTGAAAATTTGGCTTTGATTCTTTTAGTGAAAAGGTGGAAAATTTCACACAAGTTTGTATTTTCCTTTTGCTCTGATCCAACATCGATTTCTGTGTCTGTATCAAACCTCAGAGAGAGAGGGGGAGAGAGAGAGGAAGTTTCTGTCTGTCTGTGCACATGAGATACAGAGGAGGAGGGAGAAGAGGATGGAAGGATAGAGGCTGGCAAGCAGGACACCAGCTCAGGACTTGATTCTGTCTTCCAGGAAAAGCCACTGGCCTTTGGAATCTCTCTGTCCATATGTTCAGTGACAGCACTGTGCCTTCTTAGAGGAATATTTTATACATTTGTTTGTTACACTGGGGCAGCTCAAAAGAGGCCCAACATTATTCTACCCTTCAACCATCCAGCTTGAGTTGACGGAGCCCAACTGGATGGATCCTGAGCACTGAGACAAGGTGGATTTCTGGTTCAAGCACTGAATTAGATTCCAGAAAGTTTCAAGAGATTTTTGGAGTTATCTGGGTCACATAATTTACTCTTTTAATTTTCAGTTACCTCTCTCTGCAGTGGGCTGAGCCATTTCCCCAGTTTGGTTTGGCTGGGGCACAGAGTTTGCACACTTGAGGTGTGTGCCCGGTTTTGCACTGTGGGTGCCACGCGGAGCTCCCAGCCCTCCTGCACCTCCCTGAAGGATGGATCACCTGAGCTGTCCTGCACCACCAGAGATGATTTTCACTCCTTAGTACCAGAACAAATGGAAAAGAGCTCTCACAGCAGCAGAGACAGGTAAGGCCACAGGATCACTTCTGCCTCCAGAGCACTGACTTTGCCTCTCCCTCAGTGTCCCCACAGTGCCAGCCAGGCTGTGGTCACCCAGTTTGGTGTCCCAGAGCCCAGCCAGGCTGGCCAGCCACAGGCACAGCCCTAAGAGGAGCAGAAGTGGCAGGGCAGCTGCTGGAAGGGTGCCTTGCCATGCCAGCCATGATATTAATTACTTATTCCACAGCCCAATTTTAGAATGGGATGAGGGTCACCTCTGATTGCCACATCATCTATCAGCTGGAAACTATGTTTGGGTCTAAGCTCCAGCCACTCTGTTGCTAAATATAGGTTGGTTTGTTGTTGATTTGAGTCTGCACTCCCCCAAGTTGCCTCTGACTAGCAAATAATTAGGCAGTTTGCTTTGTGAGGGCTCTGCTGCTGGCACCTCTTTGTGCCCAAAGCTGCTTGGACACAAACCTGATGGCTTAGCAGGGGTTTCAGCTTCCCTGGGCAATGGAAAGGGCCCAAGTGCTCAGCTCCTGTTTCAGCTTCACAGACTGCTGGCACTGGGTGCTATGGATCAAGTCTGTGGGCACCACCCAAGCAGTCTGGGGCACGGTTTAGCTGCTCTCCCCTGACATGAGCCCCTGCAGCTTCTCCATGAAGGGACTGTTCCCTTCAGTGCCTGTCTGTGAAGGTCCCAGCCCACGCCGTGGTGCTGATGCCACAGCTGGAACAGGCTCCTGACTCCAGCATCAACTGGCCCTGGCAGCACATCTCCCTCACCCCCTTCTGAGGTGGAATAAGTGTAACCACACACAGCATTGCAGTTAAAATAGACTAAGAAGGTCTGTCCATAGAAACCACATGAAAATATATTGATTTAACAGTTTTTAGGCTTGAAAATGTTATGCTGACAGGCAGCTGTGTTTAACAGAACACAAGCTCAACTGCGAGTTAGGAGAGCAAATTCCTCCACCAGCTCCTGATGCAAGGCACTGCCCAATCAACCCTCTCCCTACTCATCCTTCCTGGGGATGGAGCAAACTAATCCAGGGGATGCTCCTCTGCATCACCTGCAACACATTGCTTTCCTTCTCTGGCTCCCTCCTCACCCTCTGCTTGCAGCATCTGTCCCAATGCTTTTACTCTCAGTTTTAAGTGGCAAAGCCTTTGAGGCAGTCAGGGCAGGTGTGTGATTTCACAGGGACATAGGCACCAAAAACTGAGGTGGACACGAAGCAATCCCTTCCTGTGAGGGTGGGGAGGCCCTGGTACAGAGGTGTCCAGAGAAGCTGCCCTGGATCCCTGGAAGTGCCCAGGGCCAAGTGGAACAGGGCTTGGAGCACCCTGGGGCAGTGGAAGATGTCCCTGCCCAAACCATCCCACGATTCTGATTTAGACCAGGGAGGGTAAAACAGAGACACTAAAGACCCAGCCCAGGGGATCTTGACACTAGGCTGGGCAGCTCACACAATATTTAGCTGAACTGCACCACTTCCTCCAAGGTGCAAAATTTAGATTTATTTGGCTTATTTCTTTCCACATCCATGATGAACATTCAGCTTTCCTCACGTTTAGTCTCCAAGTTCAAACTTTTATTTGCCATCTGGCAAGAGACTGGGCTTTACTGGGGGGAGGGGATAGGAAAGAGGCTTTTTTTCCTTTTTTTTCTTTTTTTTTTTTTTTTTGCATCTGTATTTGCTTTATGAGCTATGGCTAAGGCATCATTTACACATGGGGAACTGGATCAGGTTCTCTCAATTCATTCCATATGTTCACTTATGCTGTCAAAACATTTTTTCGATCTAATTAATCCGCACACGTCTCTCTGTTCATTTCCCCACTTTGGGCAGTTTCAGTATTTTTGGGGTACCTAGCTGGAATTGTCATAAAACCAGCTTCTGCCTATACTTTGCTTTAGGGTTACTCCATCAAGAAACCAAAACTATTTGCAATATTTTACTCTTCATCTATTTATCCTTTCCTTTCCTTTCCTTTCCTTTCCTTTCCTTTCCTTTCCTTTCCTTTCCTTTCCTTTCCTTTCCTTTCCCCTTCATCTTTCAAATATATTCTTTGCTATGTTCCAGTGTCTACCTGAGGTTAATGAGGAAAATCCCTGCTGTGAGTTTTGATTTGGGAATATTTTTATCTGGTTAATCTGATGTGTGGTTCACTATTAAAAGAAAAAGAACTCTACCTCAGAAATATGCTTACATTTTACCCAATCTGGACTGCATTTGGGAAATTACCCTGGACAGGGGCTCATAAAAAACAAGAGACCTTTAGAAAAGTCTTTCACTACTGTAAGCCAGTAGAAGGTTGAGATGTTAAAACAGAGAGTAAAACTGCATTAAAATATAGAGAGAGCCTTTTAGTAACCTTACAGTTATCCCATGTCCAACAAAATAGAAAATATCATTTAAGAGATACAGAGATAGCCAGTGAGTGGCAAACAGAGAATAAATCCTAGAAGGAATGAGAAATCTGTTGGGAGTTTAGCCTGGACTGCACAGCACAGAAAAGGCAGCTGTCCATGGCACAAGGCATTTGGTTTCCTTGCCATGATTGCTACAGACAAGGGGTCAGCAACCTTTTCCAGCACACTGCTCCAGAAAGTATTTTTCTTTCCCAAATTAAAGGCTAGCAGTGACTGAACTGAGTGAAGCTGAAGCAAGCACACTCATCATTGCAGGGGGGGTGGACTAGATGACCTTTAAAGGTCTCTTCCAACCCAAACTATTCTATGATTCTGTGATCAGCTGATGATACTGTCCTGTTCTGTTAAAAACTGAGCACTCTTTCTTCTACAGATCTGCAAATCATCCAGGGGTGAGAAGCTACTGCTCTTATTTGTCTTCTGCCACGAGAACTGTCCTCCAAGAGTGCTCTTTCTAAAAAAAAGGCACTTTAAATGTTGGATACATATTGCTAAACAATTTTATTTTGGGAAGGATTCCTTAAAAACCTGGGAAGCCTGGTCTGAGGATGGGATGGCCAGTCAGTTGCCAAATATGCTCTGAGAGCAGCAAGGGAGAAGCTCAGCCTGAGCTGTGGAATTTCCATGGACACAGAATTGAGAGAGTTTCATAGGAGGAAACTGCAGAAGTCACACCAGAATAGGTGTTCTGCTCCCCTTGCTCCTAAAAAGTTTGGCTTGCATCTCTTTTGGAGACCACTGGAAAATACAGTTCCCTTTAGCACTGAAACTTCTCTGTCAGCAGGAATCTCTTTATGTGCACAGTGTCTGTGTACTGCAATCACATTTCTTGCACAGAAAACCTGTGGGCACCAACTTGAACAAATTCATTTGGAATAAGCAGTTCTTACTGGCAAATGTTAAGTTACCCTCATCACCACTCTGGCTGATGTTTTTCTCTACAAAACCAAACCCAAGGACTATTTGTTCCCACCTGCCCCAGAGCCAGAAAGAGCCTTTGATTACAGGAATATCCCATAACCTCTGTTAATGAGCAAATCCAAACCTGTCACCCATCACTGGCAGCAGGAGTTTTAAACGTATCTGAGGCATCTTTTCCCTTAGCAGATGTTCTAAGAAAGCATTTGTATTCATTTGGCAAATAGAGAAAGAGCACATTTTATAATTGCCCGTGCCCAAAACAAAGGCTGGTTCTGTCTGCAGGCACCCCAGTTGGAATTAGAAGTGCATTTGCTGTGAGAGTGAGGCACCAGTGGCATCAGAGCTGGGCTGGTCACAGCCTGAGATCCAACTCAGCATCGTCCTGAAAGCTGAGATCCTGCAGAGAAGAGCACCCAGGACAGTGTCCACCTTCCCACCTCCAAGTTTTGGCCAGGAAAGGCAAACAACACCAAATCCTTCCAGAGGGATGTTCTCACCTTACAACATCCAGCCAGTCACCATTCCGACTTTTACTTTGCTATCCCATCCTATTTTCCCAGATTTTTAAGAAGCCCTCAGTGAGCTGCACCTTGTGGCTCCTGCTTCCAAGAAAGCCTTGCCCCTTCAGCCACTTCAATGAGAATTCCTAACCCACTGCTCCTCAAGTGCTTTTGGGAAAGCTCTTCCCAGCACACCTTCCATGGCTGCAGTCACTGGATCCATTGGCTCCTGAATTTTAACCCTGGACAAGCCACACAGGCCCTGAGATCAACTCAGTTGGTCAGAACATGGGGCTGATAATGTGAATTTGATCCCCATTTGGGCTCTTAAGAGATGGATTTGATCATCCCTGTGGGTCCATCCAACTCAGAATGTTCTGTGATCCTGTGAAGCCTTCTGCATCTCAGTTCCTCACATATTCCATGAGAATCATTAACACCATGAGATTAATACCAAACATTCAGGAGGAAAATCTGGCCAGTGTGGGACAACTGAAGTAAAACCACTTTGTGCTTCACGATTCAGTTGATCCTAAGAACTGAGCCAATTCCTGCTGCTGAAGATCTGTCCTTTTATTTAAAGACAGCAAGCTGGCAAAAGAAATGAATAGCAGAGGCCCAAATGGTTCATGGAGCTTTTCACTTGTAGGTCACTGAGCAGAACCTCAGCAAGGTCAGTGAGTGTTGGGAGCTATGGTGGGATGCCAGCTTGTTATCGAGTCCCCTGCAAAGGGGATTTACTGGTTTCAAATTAATTTCTATTGTATGCAGTTTTCCCACCATGAAATGCTCCACTGTCACAGCTCAGTCACTGATCATCCTTTGCAAAACCCCACAGGAGAAACTGCTGCCACCACCTGAACGCTTCCTTTGAAAATCACACTTGGAGAAGTGTCCTGACTGTGAACTGGGGCTGGGGGAGCTCAAAGAGCCTTCCCCAGCCGTGGGTGGGGGCACAGCCCTGCAAGGAGAGAGAGTGGCAATGCAGCTGCACGTTCTGTTCCTGACTGGAGCAGAGCTGGGGAGAGGCAGAGCCCAGCCCTGGGCTCTCCTTTGCTCCCCACAGCGGCTGCTCCAGGAGGGAGGTGAGCGTGTGCTGGCAGCACCACAGGCCTGATCTCTGCAGAAAGTACTGTCTGAAAGGAAAAAAAAAAAAACAAAACAGAAGAAGCAAAAATGAACAGCTCTATCATTATCTGATGTGCTGAGATCTCGGCAGAGATCAGCTCAAAGATCCATATTGTTTACAGCAGCTGATGAGTCTCGCAAGTGCTGAAGCTGTGCTCTCGCTTAAAGTGCTAACATATTTACAGTTTTCAGTCCTGTCCTTAGCACTTATCTGTCATTTCAAGATGAATGCTCCTTTTGTACAGCCTAATCACTTGCACGAACACTGCACTAGCTCAAAATCCCAGATTTGTTTCGCTTTTCCATTAGCAGCAATTCTGTACTTTGGAAATTGCTTAATGCAGCAAATCTGAAAAAAACCAAGTAGTTTTTGTTTATTTCTTTGGCTGTGATGAGTCTAGAATGGAGGCGAAGATATTAAATTACTTTTATCTGATGCAAGTCTGAATTTTACTGCACACTTTTTTAAACACACTTTTCCATTGTTCTGCTCTAGCTTGGTTATTGACATTGGAATAATTAGTGAAGATCTATATAAGATCAGATAGAATCAGCAACATTTCTAACTAAATCCTTGATAATAAGCCATTTTTTCATGCTCAACAACCTTTTTTCTATTCATAATATTTTTAACATTTGTTAGGATTCCAGCCTGCCCCCTCCTCTCCCAACAAACAGTAGGAGCATGTGCAATTAAAAGCTGTCAGTCATTCTGATTTTACAGGAATAAAGGAATGTGGGTGATTCTACAACTCAGTAACTTAATTTTAAAAAATACAACCCAGGCATGCAAGGAAAAGGATACAGTTCTAAGGAGGAGGTCTTACCCTGCTGGATGTTTTACATTACTCTCATTGGGTTACTGGCCTGTCACAAATCAGTTTCAGATGCACCTCAGAAAATGCTCAGCAATGCAAGATGCATCTGTTGTTTCTGCTAATCTTGGTCCCACTGCAGTCAAAAAAGGGCAATATCTGATTTTCAGAAGTCTCCAGAAATGTCTAAAACTGCAGTTTAGAAGGGTCCATACCTGAGCAAAAAGAGCACCTCAGTCACGTGCTGGGCACAGTGTTAGATACACAAAGCTTCAGGCTGGGAATGAAAATGCTGATCTGGAATTAGCCTTTGATGCTCCTAAGAAATTGCCAGTCCAAACCCTGAGTGAATTTGTGCTTTAAAGGATGTGGTCTCCCTTTCCTGCCCAAATATTCTCTAAAAACAAGAATTCTGCATATCAAGTGCATTTTTGAGCAGATGTACCACACAATATTAAAATGTTCTGAATGTTGTAAATACTGAAACTTGATACAAACGTCAGAGTTGTAACCATGCCACAGTATATAAGCCATCTTCCATATTATATACATTGCAATGAAAATTAACACAATAGTAAACTGCAGTTCTAAGGTAAGACTTTGAAGTCAAAAAATGTTTCAGTTATGTGTAACTGTGTTGTCAATCTACAGCCTTTCCATTCTGACTTATTTTAACCCACCAGAGCAACACCTTTAGCATCATCACAGATTTTCTTTGCACTTTTTGTTCTTATCCATTTAAGACAACAATAAACCCCACTTCTGAGGTATGTAAACATCACCAGATCTGCGTCACAAGTCAGGAGGATGAAGAACAAAGCTACACAACTTGGCCAAAGTCATAGACAAAGTCAGTGGCTGAGGTGGAAATAAATTCTATGTACTCTGCCTCTCAAGTTAGATAACACAGATTGTTTTCTCATTGCAAAATTCTGCTTTTATTTATACTCAGAAGAACTTGGTGCTGCAGTAGTTTGTGTCAACTTGAACTAGCACAGAGTACCTCTCATTACCAGGCTGTTAGTAAGAACCACTTTGGCTAACACTGAATTTTTCCTGTGTCCTTAGGAAATACTACACTACATTTTACAGGGTATTTGTTTGATCTGGAAAGCCAGGCAACTCACTCCTTATCTCCAGGACATGAAACAAGCCTGGGATTTGAGGTGTCCAACAGTTCTGGACATCCATATCTGCTCATACTTAAGGAATTACAATAGGAGCAGGGATGCTGATAAAGCAAGAAGAGCCCTTTTTCCTTAACCCTTCCTGGTAAAGCTGCAGACAAATCCACCGTGGGTGGAATATGAGCAAAAACCTCTCCAGCCTGAAATCCTACTGCTGTGTTGCATCTATCCATGGGAGAGTTTCCAGCTTCCTGAAGGCACAATCCAAAGAGTGGCAAATACCACCATTTGGAGAAATTCAGGCGGTTATAAAACATATAAAAAAAGGGAGGAAAATTGGGTAGGGAAGCAGGAAGGCAGTGGAATGACACTGATGTGAGAGATGCTGTGTTATTAGCCACTAGAGGGAACAAGAGTCATGCTCTTAATTAAGGTGCAGCCTCTTTTAGCAGGGGGGCCTAAGGGTTATCCTTGCCCAGGAAAGCTGGATGGGGAGGGGTTGAAGCCTTTCCCTGTAAACTTTGGAGTGGAACAAAGCTTTTCTGCCTTTTGTCTGTGTTTCATTCTCCCCTTTCAGATCTCTAAAGGCCTTGGCATAAGCAGGGAACAAGACTTGAAGAATTCATACACCTTTCATATGTCCTACCTGCAATTAACTATTTCTTGCACCTGGTAAAAACGTTTAAACAAAAACATAGGATCAGAAGGGATGAGACAAAGGAGCGAATGAAAAAATAAGAATAATAGTAAAAGAAACAAAGCTGTATTTTGCAGACAGGGTACACTTTGGTGTTGGCTCTTTTGGAGGAGAAGGGAAGAAAAATCACATTCATGACATTGCAAATGGTGTAAAAAATGTGGAGTGATGCTCTGCTGGCATCAATAGGCTGAGACAGTGCTTGGGAGGGATGGGAAGGACCTGTAGCCCCTCTTGCCTGCTGACCTGACTGGAGCTGCATGAGGAAAAAGGAATGGGGTGAAAAGCAAAAGCCCCTCTTTTGCTCTGCTGCTGCTGAAGGACACAGACCTATCCAACAGCACAGCAAGGACTGAATCACAGACAAACAATCTTTTTACTACCATAAAAATGACAAATAAGTAACAGTTACAGCCTGTAAACACAAGACTCAAATTAAATAGAGTTCTAAGTGCACAGAGTAAGTGGAAGCAAGATCCCACTCCTATTAGAGCCGGCTCAGCCTAAAGAGTATCAGATGTTACCCAAGCCTTAGAAGGCCTGGGACATAAACTATGTGGGTAAGAGAAAAAGAAGTCAAATGACTCATGACAGAGTTTGTTTTAATATAAATGACTTCTTCTGGCTCTCTGCTCTTAAAGCCTTGCCATGTTCAGATCCTGAGCAGCTAACCTGGGCAGCTGGCTCCCTCAGCCCTGTCCTTCAGTGTGTGTATAAAATGCTGGCATTTACAAACTCCTATTCCTCTGGCTGAGGAAGGACAGTTTATTTTAGCACTGTGATCAGTGCCATCATAAATCTCCCCTCTTCCAGTCCAAGAACACTGGCTCAGCCCAGTCAGTGCCCTGTTCATATGCTGTGCCCATAAAACAGAGGACATGCCACAAGGCTTTACTGAAGTCCTGCAAGCCTTGAGAGGGGACCTGAGGTGAGGGATCAGCACTGACTGAGCCACAAACCATCCCTGACTCTTCGCTTTTCATTGTGTGAGGACATGGGTAAGGGAATGAGATGTGGGAAGAGTTGGGAAGAGAAGAG
>VXBQ01011146.1:1400609-1512224 GCA_013400175.1 Phainopepla nitens
AGAGAAAAGGGCCCAAGAGATGGGAAAAGAAAAAGTGAGTTACTAAACAAAAGAGAGGCACAAACGAGAGGCAAAAATACAAGAAGAAAGAATAAACAACATCAGAGTGGGAGCAGGGAGAGGGAGATGGTGGCTGTTGGGGATTTAGTGCTGAAAGAGAAAAGCCTCATTCCTAACTTTATTCTCTTTCTATGTCTGGTTTTCCTCTGGGATGAGTGGAGTGTCCATGTCCAGAAAGCCACACATTTGGCTTTTTGTGTCTTATGGCAAATGAGCGGAATATCTACAGGGGCAAATTTATACAAAGCAAATTAAAAAAAGTGAATCTTGCTTAGTCTCCCTTTCATGCAATGCAAGAATCATCCCTTAGATGGGACTATTGCAGAATTAAACAACCTTGCAACCACAACCAGTAAATAATGAGTAATGTGCTTGTATGCTCAAAGCTTTTATGCCAACCAGTCTCCAGGAACGTGAGGAGAGCTCATCACAAAAAGGCCTCATTTATCAGAAGGGCTTCACACAGCTTAGCATCTTTAGGGCCATTACTCACCTCCCACACCTAAGCTAAGTGCCAGCTCCCAACCTAGAGCCTAAGCACGCCCCATTTATCTGCTGGAAGACACACAAGCTGCTTCCCTCACTCTGCTCTAAAGATACAGCATTCAATACCTAAACTACTCAAAGTTAACAGAAATTGTTATTTCACAACAACATATAGAAAATTACCAATCTGGGAAAATTAGGTGAAAATTAAGTCTTACCAGACATTTTGAAAGCAAAAGGAGCCTGAAGGCTACAAGGCTCAGCAGTATTTTGCTGAATACATCCAAGGTGTTTGTGCTATAGGGCTGGGCAATGAAGGCACCTTTCAAAGGTGATGTGTTACCATCATCCACCCCATGGTTTTGGGAAAGAGAGGTTGGGATAGACAAGGGTACAGCCCTCCCATATATGCAGAGACACTCCAAAGGAAATCTATTGATTAGAAATTGGTTTATTTTCCAGAGTGCTCTCCCTCGAGGGGTCCCCTATGCTTCCCAAGCTCCCAAAGAAGTGACATGGTCAGATCTAACCATCCCTCATTAGTGAGGAGTCCACTGCTACATCACTTTTCTCTGTTCCTTGCCCAAAAATTGTGCTCCCCCCAGAGCTCCCACACCCACACTCCTCCCTAAAACCTCTACCTGCAAAGGACTCTCTGGAAGCTGTGTGGCAAACAGCAGCTGACAGCAGGTGCTCACACACACAGACCCTGCATGGGTCAGGAGGTATTTCTGTACTGAGGGTTAGTGATGCTCAGAGGAATGCAGCTCCCAGGAATGCTACACATTGAGAACATGCTCCATAAATCATTCCTAAGACAACAACCCAACTTGCTTTGCTGTGCACTTATAAGGCACAGCAAGAAATGGGCACAGCAGTTCTCCCTGTCTGTGCTCTTCCAATGTTTTCCAAGCCTCATCTGGAGGGATATCTTTGTGCAAAAATCTGCAAGTCAGGCTTTTCCATGCCCACTTGGTGGTCAGCCTTTCTGCTTTTATTTCCCTCAAGAGTGACAATTATGGTCTTGCTACTCATTACGTGGACACGTGTCCCAGTGAAAACAGAACAGAGCCACAAAGGCATTTCATATGGGTTCTCTATATCTCACTGCCCAACTTCAAACTGTGCCTCAAAGATTATAAGCACAGGACATGTGAGAAGTTGTTTCAAAACAAGAAGGAAAGGGTTGGGAATGGTTGTTATATGTCTGTATCTAAGAAACCAAGGAAACAAGAACATATGATTGAACAAAGAAAAGGGAACAAGAATTGGATTCCAATTCTGAGGAAAGATAACATGTTAAAAAAAGCAGCTGCCTTCTAATAAATGTTATGGGATCTCTCCTTCACCATTTCAGATCCATAATTATATGAAAGGGAATAAAGAAAAATGTCTTTACTGTTAACCACAATAAAATGTATTGGGCACTCTGAGATAGTAAACAGTCTCATTAAACTATACAGAGAGAGAAAATGTTAAGAAACAACCCTCTCTAGACATCTTTAGGAGGAAGGATAACATAGCATATGTAAAACAAAACTTTTTCAAATATAGGGTAGCAAAAGTATGTCCTAGTGGTCTGAACTAGTGGCACCAAATCCCACAAGTAAGTGATCATAATGTCCTTCACAAATTTCAGTGTAAAAAACATTCAAGCATTTCAGACAGTGCTGTGACTCCACATGCTCGTGCTTCGCCACAGAACAGTCTGATCCCTGTGCTGACATAGCAAGAGTGCAAATCCCAGATGGAAAATTAATCTCACAATGTAGCCAGATTGAGTTTCCAAATCTCCAGTGCATAGCTTGAAGGTTGTTCTGCTCAGCTATGGAAGAGGTGAGGGCAGAGAGACTTTAACTTGTTTGACATCTCAAACATCATTTAAGCAAGACACACTCTGAAAGGGACCTTCTTGGCTACTGACAGTTACAAAAGATCCATGGTACCCTCCTTTGTACTCATCCCTCCTATAAAATATTGCTATCACACTTTTCCCTGCTTAAATGGCCTGGACAGAAGGGGAGTCCAAGGTCCAAATGACTTCAGCTGTGTCTCTGAGTACATGGATAAAATTGGTCCTTAAAATAGAAAGGAGAAGGATCACAGTACACTTTTAAGAAAATATCTGTCTACTATAAAGACACATTTATGGTTTCCTCATATTTATGGTTTTCCTCAAGAAAAGACAGGGTCAGCAAGCTGGAAAAACTGTAAGGCTGTGATATTATTAAACTTCTACAAGCTGATCTTAATCTTATTCTTCTTGAAAAAAAAAAATCAACTAATTGTACATCTCCTTAGACAAACTCCACTGTGGTCATTCCATGGTTTGTTACAAAAATATGCAGCAGCAGAAGCTGAACTATTCCAGACAGCATTTTTTCTCCTGCTTGCCAGGTCCTGGGCTTACTGACAGATGAGAAAAATACCATTGGTTTAATAAGAGTTTCAACTTGTGCAGATTAACAAAACACTACATCTTATTCTTTGCCAGCATCAGCTGATGCGAGTTTTTAAAAAGCTGAAAGACATGACAATGTAAGTGTTAATCCTACAGACAGAGGAGGTTATACTCATGTACATGTGCTTGTTTCTAACACAGTAATTCAGGGTGTAAAAGATCCAGAACTGGGGACAAGTCCACTGTGCCACTGTGCAAAGCCAGCTACACTTTCAGCATAAAGACAGATTAAAGACATTTCTTTTGTTATGCTTCCCTCCAAGAGGTCTTCATTACCTTTTCAGCCCATCCTCATAAATGTGAAAAATAGGTAATAAAATCTTTATCACCAGTCTCAGCCAGAATTAATAAACAGGAAAGTCACATTGATATCCTGACACATGGTGCCCCATCTTCCACCAATGCCCAAATGAAAGGCCATGTTTTATTTCATTAGTGTGGTATTCCATGCTTATTTCTGCTTTCAGAGCAACAACAAGGCCACATCCCTAAGCACTGGACTGCTGAGGTTGCTGCTTCCAGTGTTAGAAGAGCTGTGCCAAACACTCAGCTCCTGTAAATGGGCAGGTCTGTTACAGATGATGTATCACACAGACTCACTGCAGCTGCCTTTCCCTGTCATTAAAGAGTTACTGAGAAATTCCAAATCTGAACATTTGTGTACTGCGTGACATTTCAGATGCAGCACGCTGCGCTTCCACAAAAAGGACAGCACTTAACAAAAGACACAGCCTTTGTATCCCATTACCTGCAGCATCCACAACTCAGTCCTGAAGGAGCAATAACACAAACCAACTGCAAGAGCTCTAATCACCTTTATCATCTCAAGATGTGTCATCTCCCAGTGAACTGTGTCAGTCCTGTTTGGGCTCTGATCCAGTAGAGCACTTCAGCACATGGGCAGTCCTGCCTGTCTTCAGCTGAGCTTCTTGTCTACTTCAAAGTCAGATGCTGCACCCCACTGCTTGACTGGTTTGGGGCACTGGAGTAAATTGGTGTCCCTCCTCTGAAATCCTGGAGCACCACTGATTTACATTAACTGGGAATGCTGCATTAGGACTGTGGACTAAGATCATCTGTCACTGCAGCAGCTATATGACCTGCTGTGACAAACTTTGACATTTACTTAGACAAGTTTTTACCTGTAATAATTTCAAGTGATATAAACCAACCACAAATCATCTGCTGTGACAATGAACTAAACACTACTGCACAGCATGTACTGATCTGATAATACATCAAATGTATGACAACATATAGCACTAGACACTGCACTCCCTCAAGAACATTTCACAGCAACAGAATTATTTCTCTCCACTCCAGTATAAAAGGCAGCCAGCAGGATGATATCAAATGATGGCAGCTCTGCTTCTCATAAAAGGACCTTGGGGACTGCAAGGAGATTTGTGTATCTGCACTTCAGCAGCACAGCAATGTGGAAATGTTAAAGTTAGTAAAGCAAACAGACCTCAAATGAGAAGGGCAACAGATGTCAACCAGTATCACATGTCAGTAAACAGCAACAAGGCAGAGGGTACTTTTCTAAGCACTTTTGTGAAAGCATCGTGCGAGCAGCTACAGCCACATCTCAGCTGTGTGATCTCTACATGCTGGTGTTTGTGTGTGTGATTAACTCCCACCAAGAGAGGAACTCCAGCCACATGGAAATGCTGTCCACTGGAGTCAGCTGAAAGAAAGTAGAAAGGTTTCTATATATTTATTGTGGCTTGGAAAGTGAAAAAAAGTCACACTCTCAAAGTGACTGAAAGCTCATTCTGTGCTTGGCAGAGACAAACCAGCATTTATATTCCTCAGCTTTAATACAGAAGGATCATCCTTAGGGCAAAAGAGTAGTAGTGATTCATCTGCTTTTTACCCTCACTGCAAAGACTTCTGACAGTAAGGCCAAAATATGCTAACTAAAAAGGCACTCTTTGTACCATAAACACTAGGCCACAAGGAACTGGACAGTGGCCATCAAATCACTGCCTTTTCATTTCTCTCTCTCATCTATATTTCTCTCAAGATTTCTGGTAAAGAGACAGCTGACTCTATACAAAAGCCAGAAGCATTGCCAGTATCTTGGTGGTTTCATGCATGCCATATTGAATCTAACTTTATTACACAAGGAAAAAAACCCACCCTCAACTAGGGAAAGCCATATTTCAGTGTCAAACCACCAAGGAAATAGGTAAAGGGATGGAGTTCTACTGCCAAGTCGCTGCCCTGAGCCCCAGCTTGGTTAGATGGAAATATTCTCCACAGTCATGGAACATCTTACATGAAATAATTTGGTTCTCAAAGTCTCTTAGAAGAAGAGGCCACACCAACCAATGCTGTCCTCCTGCCAAGGAGAGCAAGAGCTTTTATTTTTCGCCCAAGGATGGTCTCCACTAAACCCTGGGCTCAAATTCTACATGCCCAGATCTGGAGCTCTTGAAGAAAAGGAAGGCAAGGTCACAGCACCTTAACACACCCCTTGTGTCCATCATGGTGCCTAAGAAAAACCATCTCCTTCCTCTGCCTTTCCAAAATCCTCTGATTAAGGGAACAGGAGAAAAAAAAACCAACATGGCAGGAAGGCTTTTGCTAAAAGGTGCATTAATTAGGTAAGGCAAGCCAACGAAATGATTAATTTGCTGTTCTCCTTCAATATTATGTTTACACAAGTTGATTATAGCACTTAATTACTAATTCACCCTGCTCAAAAACAAGAGTGCTTTAAATTTTTAATGAGATGAGGGAAGGCAGCATTCCTGAACTCAACAGGGAGAAGTCATTTTATTTCCTCTTTTGATTTCCCAAGTTATTACCATTTGTAAGGAAAAACTTATCCCTTTGCTGATCTTCCACTCAGTCCTTGCTTTTGAAAATATGGAAATCACGGGACACTTGCATGAATTTCAACCCATGGCCTGACAGGTAATGCTTTGGAAGAGGAATAGAGGATCAGATCATCAACTGCAGCACGTCCACCAAAATAAGTGGAACAAAATTAAACCAGAACCTGATCCAGAAATGGAAATGGCCTAACCCCTCCAGTTCTGTCAGCACAAAAGTTGAATATGTCCCAATACTATTTAAGGGTGTTCTTATGAAAATGTTGTCTCTTTCCCATTGCCAGTTGGTCCATTACCAAGGTTGTGGACTAATTGTACTCAGGAACTTCTTTACATTCATGACTGTCTGTAACACTTTAATTGTTACAAGGCAAACACTGCATGTATCCTATGTTCTTTCTGGCTGATCCTTATAAAACTTGTGCTATCTGTGGGGTTTGTTACTTGATTTTTCCCTCTGTGTTACCACCCAACATCATCCTGAGACAACTGAGAGAGTCCCTTAGATGAAGCAAAACCCAGCAGTGCACAAACAAAACTCCTCCAGGATCTGTTAGTACAGAGCTGTGAGTGAATTATTTCCCTGCACCACCTTAACTTCGACTCCCACCTGCAGTGCAGCCCACAGACTGAGCCAGGGGACCCCGATCCCCACGGCTCCTGGGGCTGCTTCCAGGGTGCAGGCTGGACCCAGGGGATCCTTCACCTGCTCAGCTGCTACTGCTGCTAAATAATTCAGCTAATCCACAGGAGACAATTACCTAACACCTCTTCCTACAGAATCCAGCTCATTTTTATGCACCTCTGATCTGTTTTATAGAAACTATAAAAAAGCTTTTCCCTGTCTTTTTGCAGGATAAACCATTGACTTGCTTAACAACCAAAACAGACAAAGGAAAGACTAAACCTCCCTTAAAAGTCAATTTGATACCTGAAAAATCTTTTAGTCATGTAGATTCTAAATTCTAGCTCAGTGTTTCACACCAAAAATGTTCACAGAGAGCTGATTATAGAGAGTTACCAACAAAATGCATTCTAGAAAATCAGAGTTTCTTCTCTCCCATGCTGGCCAGTAACAATGCCCCACGAGAGCATATCCAAAATAAATCTAGTAATCTGGTTCCATACAGGTAATTTTATTAATTGCCTTAATACACAATTAAGGAATAGTCAGTGGGTTGCAGGGTTTTATAAGGCAATAATCCTGTTCCCTGGTGTCCAGCTTTGTCCCAAAGAGTGGGCTATCCAAAAAAAAAATTAGCTGGATGACTGCCAAATCAAACAGCACCTTCTTCCCATTTTCAATTACGTATGAGTGAGGCAGAGTAACGAGGATATACTGGAAACTTTGACATTTATTTATTGAACATTTTTACTGAGAAGGAATTGCTGGCTGCCTAAACCGGAAACTATTTTTACTATAGAAACAATCCCATAGAAAAGCAGGATCCTGCTGCTCAGCATGAAAGGAATGGCTAGAACCAATAAATTGACCCATCTAAGCCAGCAATGTTAAGGTTATTTCATTCAATACAGCATGTATTTCAAAAATCCAAACCCTAAAAATACTGTCTCTATTTCAAAAATCTTGATGCCACACTGCTCTACACAGCAGTGTCTGCTGGGGCCCAGCCAGGCTGTGTTAGAGCTCCCACAAAACCACTCAGAGAAAAAGTGTGCAGCATTTGTAGCCAAAGATGAAAAGATAAACCAAGAAGAAATTCAGAGGATTTTCTCCCCTTTTTGGAGTTTCTAGAGACTAAATAACCAAGAGATGAAATGGGGAAGAACTCACCACACTGTGTGGCTTTTTTTTCTTTTTGGATAGACCAATTGTTTTACCACAGAGGAGAAAAATGCAGGGAGAGTAAATGAAGAGGAAAATAGGGAAGTCAACATTCTTTGAAGCAACAACATATGGTGACCAGGCCTGAGAGATGGAGGTTATAAATCTTCCCTTGATAGAATTACCTAAAGATGAAATTGCAGCTTCAAGGGGCTTGAACTTTTCAATCCACACTAGGAGCTTGCAAATTAACCTGTTTGTCACAGCTTTTCCATTAACCTTCATTTGCAAGGCTTCTCTGTAAAGGCCCAGCATATTGAGAATTTTGGTGCTAATACAGATGTGGTCAGTAGAAAGCATGAAAAACTTTGCACAAATCACTTGAAATATAAAGAAAAATCTGGGAAAATTAAGAATTAGATCAAAATGCTGAATTGTTCAAAGAGTTGCAGTATGAAAAGGGAGAAGAGACAGGAGGCATGTTGCTGCTTGTTTCTTTGTGAGAATAAACTCATTTAGGGATACCAAAGGATAAAGGAAAAGCTCTTAGTGTTCCAGCCACCATGACCCACTGCCCAAGACAGGTCAGGGTGAGGCTCCTGCTGTCCCATGTGAGGTGAGTGACTGCCTGTCCTTGGAAAAACCATCCTCTGAAAGAGCTGCTTCCCCATCTGCCAACCCCAGTGATGGGGCAGCACAGGACCAGCACCAGGACTTTGCAGGAGGATGAGAGTTCAGCAACCACCACAGCCACAGCCCTACCCCAGGAAACACCACCCAATCCCCACACATTTCTCACCTGTTCAGTTAAATGAAGCCTAACTCTGACTACTCCATAAGGTTACCACAGGTTCTTCCCAAGGTGACCCACCTTGCCTTTCCTCTGCTGAAAAGGATGTCCTGGGAGATTTTGAGGATCTTGCCTTTGTGTCCAGATTCTGAGTGAGGCAGCTGCTCTGACCTGGCTGCCCCATGCCCCAAATACCTGCAGGATGCACATTCCATCCAATTCAGCATCCCTGGTGTGCAGCAGCCAGAGCTCTTGTCAGCAGAGCATGGTAAAGCTGGTCTAAGATTAGCAGAAGTGATTTGGAGGGATCCAGATTTGGGTGCCCCTTCCAAGCTGTTCTAAAACTGCTCGAGTTTTAGAAAGTGGAGAACAGCCAACCCATAAAAAACAGGGAGCTTTTAAACGTTTTGATTCTGACATTGAGTGGAAATGTCCAAAAATTGTTCTGAGAAATCTGACCAGTGACTGGGAAAACACAGTAAAAAATCCCCTTCAAAAAACCATAGACATAAGGAGAAAGGTCACTGTAAAAAACCCACAGTTCTCTCCTTTACTATTACACTGAGCAAACAAAGAGCTTTGGAAAGCACAGTAATTAAGCACAAACCAGCTATTAGAGGAGAGGTAATAACCTGTATTTGCAAAGTCTACAAAGATTCTGAATGTTTGCAGCAGCACCTCTAAGAAAGGGTTGTTTTGGAAGATGTGTTACAAAAATAAATGTCAGGGAGGTCACTGACCTGCAATGGTAGATTTGCATTTACATTTCCCTGTCCCTAAAATAAATGCATTCAGTTTCTCCTTTGTGATCCCTTTAAAAAATATTCATACCTGTTCTGATATTACTGATATTCTTCTGAAATATTTTTATATATAAGGGCAGGACTAAAAACTAGAGGTGAGTGGATACACAAAAATTATGTAAAACACAACACAGAAAACTTCATAGCATTAGATTTTTCCAATGCTGATAAAAACAGATTTAATAAAATCAGTTTTGAGATGTTCAATTATTGTGCAGTAGTGAAAAACATCCTAGACTTGGAATGAAATATGTGTTTGAAGGCAGAAGATTAATAGAAGAGTAAGAAGTAAATATGAAGTCCAGTCACCAAAAGTTGCTACTGAAATCACATTTATCAAAATAAGGCCTCCTCACAAGCACTAGAATTATTGCACACAGATATATATGTTGCTCTGTGTATTTGTTGCAGTGGGGATTCATTTTAGTGGAAACATTCTTAAGAAAGGAAACTGCTCTTCCTGCTAACCTACATAGCACTGAAGAATATTCCCTCTGGAGAAGTGCCAGGCACAGCCCAGCTCCTCAGCTTATGTTGAGCTGTTTGTTGATTCCAGTGGAACTGCACCAATTTAACCAGGTCAAGGAGCTGACTCCTCTATTCACAAAATATCTCCAGATAAGCTTTTGTGTATCTCCAGATAAGCTTTTTGTGCAAAATTTCATCTACAGATATCTGTGCCTGATGTTATAAAGAAGAATGCAACACATGTATTAGAGACCATCCTGATAATTCATTTTGTCCAACTGCATTGTGCTGTTCAGTGTCCTTGTGCAGCACGAGGAGAGGACATGGCTTATGGGATTGCCAGGTGGGAAACAGGCAAGATTTGGGACAGTCAGACCCTTCTTTGGGTTTCTAATGCTACTGTTGTTTGTATAAATGCAGCTAAGCCATGCTTTGACTGATCCACTAAAAATAAAAGCCTCACTGCCACTTTTTCAGCTGTTAATGGACTGAAACAACATGAATGAACATGAAGTTCCATCCTCATTATTAACTCTGCATTCACTGGGGCCAAGACAAGAGCTAAGATGTGTTATTTTTTTCTGCATAAATAAGGCTATGATGCTTCTCATGTTTAACATTCCTCAGTATGAAGGAAAGAAAGTAGGACAAATGTAACTGAGATGAAAGTGTGACCTTCCTGCAGGAACAGAGCCTTGCCCAATTCCCTGTTTTATCTGGAAAATTACATGGGCTAACTTCATACAGGGCAGCTGCTATGCATGTCCCCACAGTCCAAAGACAAATGAATCCTCAACACACCTAAATAATATCTGGAGTTAAACAGAGGGTGGAGAGAAAGCAATGCTGGATCTTGTCTGGCTGTGCAGAAGTGCAGAAGTTTTCCACTTGGATTAAGGTGTGTGCGTGGTGCCAGAAGTGAATGTGTAAAACACATTAAAACTGGACAAAAAATGACATAAAATCAGGTGCTGCATACCTGGATAGATGCAAAATCCCCAGAAGCACAAGCTCCAAGAATAGCAGCACCCACCAAAACAGACTCCACTTCTTTGGACAGCACAACAGGCTTGCCTGCAGAGGGAAGAGCCAGGCCTCTGTTAGGGAACCCAGCAGTGCTGCACCAGCAGCTCCAAAATAATTAAAACCCAAAAAGACAAACAAAAAAGGAATCCAAAAGGGCTTGAAAATCATTATTCAAAACCCCAATCATAGCTACATCCTGCTGTAGGTTAATGTAAATCTCTCTGCTCTGTGGTTCCAGGCTCCAAGAAAAGTGCAGCATTTAAATAAAATCATTTTAGCAAAATATTAATGCAGAACAGAAAGCACATAAAAACAATCCCCAAGATCTTTGACACTGCCATTTATCTCACTCAAAGGGCTTGGTATAAACCTGTTACCCACACCCTCCAAACCCACGTGCCCATTAAAAGTTGACCTGGAGGGGAAAACAAGACGGTCTCCTTTTTGTTTCTTTTGCAACAAACAAAAAGAGATTGTTTGTGTTTGGTTTTGAACATACAGTCAACAAAGCCAGTCTGGTTTTGCTGGAAGACATGAAAATATGAGTATTAAACTTTCTCAAGCTATGCATGAAATAATAAGAGAAATCTTGTTTTCCAACTTGTGCGAGATAAAAAATTAAAACACTGGAAAAACAAGTAGATAATATGTATTCTAAAGTAAAATTAAATATTAAATACTAGTGTTTCATCACCCATGGGTACTATCAAGAACATACTTTCTCTTGGTTTATGCAGAATTTTCTGAGACCTGTTTCACTAGCGTAAAGAAAAGCAGGAAAAGGCTAAAAAAAACAAACAAAAATTAGGCTGCCTTCTTAATTCCCCTGAAAAATCTAACCAAGAGCATAAATCTAAATGCTTTTCTAGCTGCACTTGAGATGGTTATCCTCACTAAGCCGAAAAATTTAATATTCCTGTAGCATTTGGCATGTGTCTGCATTTCCAGTACTGAGATAATGTCATTCAGTGAAGGATGATGCAAGCACAGGGTGGGAGCAGGGATTCCTGCTCAGAACAGGATATTATGCCCCAAAAAATGCTGCTCCTGAGAGCCAGCTGTAAGATTAGAGGCAGCTGAAATTTGGGTGAAGTCCTAAAATCAGCCACAACTCCTACAGAGGAGAAAGGCAAAGTGCACACTTTGCAAAACGAGAAATAAAATGATTAATACAAAAAGCAATCAGTGACACAAAGCAAATTCCCCTCGCACCAGGCATTCAGTTACCTGATGCAAAGCTTGCCCTGATACCTGAGCATTCCTCCAGTTCAGCTGGAGCACAGCTCAGGACTTGGGTCAGCTTGGAACAGCAAATCTGAAGCTCAGTCTCAGAGCTCCGTGGCTCTTTGCCAGGCGTCAGTGAGCAATTTTCAGCGTGCTCTAAAATTTACTGCCCATTTCCCGCATCGTCAGAATGAATACGGAATTCTTACCGGGCAAACAAAAAGATCAAGATACTTTTTAAGTGGCCTCTGGAATTATCTATTGGATGTCTGCATGGCTGAGTCATGGGCATTTGTCGCTAACAATAATATATTCAGATTTTTTTCTTTTCAGGAAAGAATGGGGGATTGATCCTGGAATGTTAGTTATTTTATCTGATAGGCTCTAATGAGTTCAACATAACCAAGAGCATTTCAGTCAGATGAACTCTGACATCCCTTGTCAGTCACTGATTTTACAAATGGGGGAGAACTCCAGCCTGCAAAAAGGCCTTTTTGTACTGAATTGTACTTGGCCATTAGTTACAGTCAAAGAATTTGTGATTACATTTTAATCAGAATACCTTTTCACAGATCTTTTTCTTTTACACGCCATGACCCAGCAGCCCAACTCTACATGTAGCTGAAATTCACCTAAAATATGTAAGTTTTTGAATGAAAGGCATGGATTTAACATCATTTTTCCCAAAGTATCACTTTGTGATGAATTTTAAGGTCAATAGGCATTATGTTTGTTGTTTGTCCATCAGGGTTATAAAATGTGGTTTGATGTTAGGGCAAGTCAGATCTTCAGACCAAACACCCCAAATTTGGGCCTTAAACTTCATTTATGACAGCTTAACTGATCTTAATTTGAAATAAACCCAAAACACACACCATTCAATGTTTCTCTGAAGTCCTTTACACTAATTTTTGTTATTTTTGCCACATTTTTTGAAGTATATTCAACTGACTCACAGGTGTGCAGAGATGTCCAACACACACAGGCTGAAGGGAGACCAAAAATACCATGGAGGCCTGAGAGCTCCTCTTGTAGTGAAACACATACCCAGGGCCTTCCACCCAGCAGGAATTCTACAAAACCAAGTGCAACACCTTGCAGGAGCAAGGATCCAGACGTTGTTCCCTCAACCACATCAGTGACACAGGCATGGAAGCAATTCAGGAAAGAATTGTTCTGGAGAATGGCTGCAATGCCTAGCACGAGCAGGAAGTGTCACAAATCAGATAGGATGAAGCCAACAGAAAGAACATTTCACTGCACACTTTTTTGGCCATGCAGAAAAATACAGCTCTGTATAAAGAAGGCCTTTTTTTTTTCCAAAGATGAAGCACTTAGACACCTAAAATAAAAGTATTTACACACCTCTGCATGCACTTCCCCAAGCTTACCAGTAATGTCAGCATGCATCTGCACAAAGAGAGGGTTCTTGCTCAGCCCCCCACACAGGAACAGTGTGCTGATGTCATGTCCTGCAGCCTGCATCGCCTCCAAAATATGTCTTGTTCCTAACTTCAAAAAGGGGGGAAAAAGCAGAACCAGATGAGCACAGGAGATCAGCCACAGGAACAGAACTACACCTGCATGGCAAAGATATCCCTGCCAAAACCTTCTCTTCACTTGCTACAACAGCATCTGAAAATCCAGCTCAGTAAAGAGGTTTTTCAGTTCTGAAGCCAAATAGCAAAACAGAACAAAAAGAGAACAGCAAATAAAAAACTGTTTTCTGTCTTTTCAGCAAAAAGGAAAACCTGAAGAATTTTGTATTGGCTTAACTGTTTCTCTTGGCCTTTGCCCTATGCAAAATAAAAATGTTCCACTTCATGGCTGGATTAATTGAAACATCTCAAATGCAGGCATATTTTAAACTTTTCATTTACAATCTCCATTCTGAGAAACTCAAATCAGAATAGCAGAAGCAAATGTTTTTTTAAAAAAAGCATTTTAAAAATTCTTTTTTCTTTTTATTTGCTTGCTTCCCTCCTCACCGAAATCAACCTTCTCCCCATTTCCCGCTTGCACAAATATTTTCCATTTCTTTGACAAATTATTTGACCAAAAATAATTCCCAGCTCTTTATAACACCTTGGAAGTTAAGTCTGAAGCTCAGACGTGGCAAAATGTCAAATTCAAGGCAAAATGTTGCCCAGGCTGACTCTTGGTAGGCAGATTCCCCACAAAACACAGTCTGGTCAGAGTTTTCATAAACTGTTATTTAAGTTTTCTTCAGGCCACGCTGCAGTTCATTAAGAGGGCTGCAGCTGCAACAAACCCTTTTTCAAATAAGTTACTGAAAATTGAACTTGCAGGATTCCACCAGGCTGGAGATGTCCACAGTGAATGCCCAGCACTATTCTGGACAAGCCTTCAAATGTATTTTGATTTTTTAGACAAGCAGTTCAGAGGAACCTGAGCAGCTCCAGCCCCAGCTGACTAAATCCATCGCTTCCCTATTGACACAGAGGGCTCATTTCCAAATCACACAGCCACGATTTTAATTATGGAAAAATAAACTGCTCCAAAAGGAGTCTGCCTGCTCAGAAAGGGCTGGACAGCCACAATTACATCTCTGGTCATGTTCTCATCTGGCCAACTGTTGCATTGCATTTTGCAGTGAATAGTTAAAAGGAGATTCTCTTTCACTGCTTCTGAAATTCAAATTTATTAACAACTTCTCTCACAACATACACATGTCAAAGACCCTGAGAAAGAACATGCTGTGAAAATTATTTTGTGTTTACCTGCCTGGAAAATTGTATTCACACAGCAATTTAAATTAAAGCCAGACTTATTTCACTGTGGGTGGGGGGGAACTAATTTAATCCTGGGTTGGAGAAAATGCAAATTGAGGGGCTTCAAATGCAAATTTTATATAAAAAGGAAAAAGCATCTCCTGCTGAAAAGAAAACTAGAGATTAACATTCTGTGGGCAGGCCTACACTTTGTACAAGATTTTTACATAGGTTTAAAGTTTATCTTGCACCCATTGAAGACAGCTAATGGTACAGGATTACTACAACTGTTTCCTTCAATAAAAGTGAACCTAAAATTGGGAGTGAAAATTTCATTTCCTAGGTATCCCATTAGCAATTAGATATCGAGTCAAAACCAATGTTCTCTGTCTACTTGTTAGTTACTGTTTCAATAATGCTTTGGGGAAAAAATAATTTCCCTTAATTTATAATGAAAAGAAAACTACAACATGGCCTTTTTATATTAAACCAACACAATCAGCTCTCCAAAAGATATGCAGCTGCTGAATTTAGTGCTCAAAACAGTATTTGTGTTTTACAATAAAGTATGAGCTGTATCATATTATGAGATAATAGGTGACTTTCCCAGGATTTCCAGCAGAGAAGGTTTCCACTTCGTTAGCACGAGATAATCACAGGGCACCTGTTCCAGACTGGGAAGTTCCTTTCAGGGGCAGGATCAGTCCCTGGCATTGTTTAACCTCTCCTCCACATTCTCCTTTCAATGGTGGGATTATACTGAAGCATCAGGTGTAACCCAGCTACATTCATCTGCAAAAGGCTCCAAACTCACAACAATGAATCCCAGGCTGGGGTTAAGTTCTCCTTATTTGCTGAAGAGGGAGGGTTAACACGTAAAATGAACAATTCCCAGTAAATGTACTGGGAAGCAGCCGCCCACCCTCTCCATCCCAGATGGCTGACCCAGCCTAGAAATGTTGTTGTTCAACCAGGAGAGGAGTTTGGAAGTTTTCCAACTGAACAGAGTTTTGTCAGGAAAACTCCCCAATTCATCAGACTGTTCATGTTTTGCAAAAACACCTCAAGTTCAACAAACTTAAAAAAAATAAAAATAAAAAATTGACAGAAAGGATGTTAAAGGAATGTGGATTTCAGTCACCAGAGGGCTGGGGACAGCCTGTCCCACTGGAAACACCCTGAGCCAGGCTTTCCAAACCACTTCTGTGAGCCAGGATTTCACCTCAAAACAGAACTTCTCATGAACTGGAAATCCTGGGTTCAAGAGAAAATCAGGGCAGATAGAAAAGTATTCCAATCAAATTCCTCATCCCTGTGTGCTGGCAAACACGAAGGACATTTCCCAGGCTCCCTGCCCTGCCTGCTTGCCCAGCGTTAGCCACAGGCTGGGACTGCTCCCTGAGGGGGAAGATGTGCCCTGGAGGGTCTGAAGCACAGCCCTGCCCAGCCTGGCCCAGAGCTCTGCCTCCACCGGGCAGGGAGGGCAAATCCAGGGATGTGGGAACAGTCCGAAGGCTTTTCAGGGCAGCACAGAGCCCTTTGTATGATTGCCAGAGCTTTTCTCCCCCTTTCTTAGCCTCTCTCCAGACAGCTGGGGATGTTAACATTGCTCCTTGTGCTGTCAGCCTCCTCCCTCACATCTGCACCAGAGGCAAAAGCTCCACTTAGAGAATCGCCACAGGGACAAGATTTTTTAGGGGAACATCTTCCCTCACAGTCTGTGGATTATCCTCCAGTTGGGAGTGCTCACCAATGTGGGTGAACAGTATTATGCTCCTTTAAGAAGCCCATTAAGTGAATTCATGTATTATTAGAAATCTGGTTAGCAGAAGGGAATGATCAGTCTGCACAGAACACGAGACAATTAATTTCTTCTTTTATGCACTAAAAATGTCTTACAGCAATGGCTTGGATCGTGGCCAGGTAGATAAGGGCAAGTTCATCCAGACCCCGAGACAATGTTAGTCCAACAACCTGTGCAAACATCAAAAAGAAGATGTAAAAATCCAGCCAAAGTAAAACTCTATTATTCTCTATGGCTTCTTGTTGTAACAAGTTTTTAGTGCTAATTCCAAGCCTTACTCCTGTGAGCTGTACACATAATGTTATGTTAAACATGTTATTCCTGATCTGGGGAAGAACCACATAAATTATCCTTGCCCTTGTGAAGAAATAAAGAATAAACAGCATATTGTATGGGATTAGAGATAGATTAACTCTGACAGTTTTATGTTATGACTCAGATATTGCTCGTGAATGTATTTAATGTAATAATATGAAAATGCTATTACATAAAAATAACTTTTTAAAAGCATCTCTCCCCCTCCCTCCCAAGCACCCTAACACTGAAACCCAATTAATAATTAAATACTATATCTTAACCTCCTTTACTCTGACATGAATCAATACTGCACTGTAGTTACTCTGGATTAATATCAGGCAAGGCCTGAACGCAGACAGAATTGTGACAGAAAAATGGGTTGCTATTACCAGTATTTGCATACAGCCATCATACCAAGGAAATTCTGATTTTGCTGCAGAATGTAATTCTTTCATAAAATAATGGAGGTATTATTAGGACCCAAAAATATATAGGCCCTTTTTTTTTTTTTAATGTTTCCCCTCATTAAAACATATGGCAGTTCTTATGCCTTTCCCATCTCAGCCTTAAATACAGCAGATTTTGGTGCTGGTGAGTAGCTTGAGAGGTTCACTTCAAGGAAGATTTGCCATTTTGAAGGAGATTTTTGCATTAATCACCAGGTATTTTGATATTACCAAATTATACTCTTATGATATCCTTCTGTTACAGTTCTGCCCTGGCTTGTGAGTGAGCTGATCTACCACTGTAAATTCAAGGAATAGGAATGCCCAAACTCTGAAAGATGGGCTCAAAAGCTGTTTCAATCATCCACCTATCATCAAAATATTTCATTCCTTTTCCAGACAGGTTTGCCCAAATTTATCTTGAAATTCATTGCAACAAATGGTAAGATTCGGTACACAGGTGAGATAACAACAGCAAGAGCTGTGAACTGTGACTCCTAAGAAAGGTACCTGGACACACACAATATTCCTCAAGTTTTTAGAAAATTAATGTGGCTGTAATGATACTTCAAGTAAAATCATCTCTGGTTTTCTGCTGAAACATCAGCAATGCAGCAAGAAACCCAAATCCTTTGGGATAGTGTAAATAGCTAAGGAGGAGTACACTCAAAATTGAAGAAAAGCTCCTTCCAAACTGCCTTTTTTTTTTTTTACCCTGTATTGACCTTTTTGCAAAGACAGGCTGTTTCTTACCATGCCCTTTAGTGTCAGATCTGTTAAGGGAGATCTGTTACCATGGAAATCTGGCCAAACATGTAAATCAACAGTGAGGAAACCCACAGGCAAAGATTTCTTAATCAGATCCAGGTGACTGTTCAAGTATGTATATATACTGTGAGCACTGCAAGAAAAACAAGTTGAAAAAAGAGGGGGAAGGTTATTCCTCAAACATAAAACATTTGTACTACCACCAAATGCAGAAACCCCACCAAAGTACAGCAAAACCCCCCTGCCTGCCAAGGCACTGCAGGGATGTCTCTGAGCACGTGTGGCCATCAGAATTCCTTCATTTCCAGGGATGAGGGGACATAACGTGACCTTGGGTTTGTCAAGTGACTCCTAAGAGTCCCCAGAGCTGTTTGAGATTTGGGGGCTGCTGCTGCTCCTCTCCCACAGCTGAGAGGGAGGAGTAAGGAGGATTCCAGACAGAAATGAAAACCAAATTCCTTTGCAAATGTTTAAAAATTTCTCTGATTAATCAATAGTGCTGGATGTACAGCTTTCCTTTTTTAAACCATAATTATTTCAGTGTGTGTTATGATTCAAATGCAGCACTAAGGGTGGAGGAGAGAAAGTGAGTGGCTGCTATTTTAGGGAGGAGCCCAACATGGGCCTAAATATGATTCTATCTAAGTTCAGATGCTACACCCAGCTCCACAATATCCAACAGACTTTTTTCCTGGACTTAGGACTAATGGTGAATTCTTCAGTGCCTTGGCTTGCAATGACTCTAGTGACATTCAATTTAAAAAATGTTGCAATTACAATCAGAATATTTTCTTTTCAACCACTCATCACAAACAAACCCATATACATTTTCCAACTCCTTGGAAATCTCCAAGTGGGGCATTTAATTCTAGACATGTGGGTCAATAATAACATCTAACCCTAATTACAATTGATTAGTCATTGTCTCATCCACTGCAGACCCAAACAGTGATATTCATTTAGCCTCTACATGTATATTCAATCATGCACTAATGAGATCCCTAAGGGAATTTGGCATATGCTTTACTAGTTTGACTTCTGACCCACTAGCAGCTGTATATTTATACTTTGCATTCAACCATTCAGCTGCATGTTTTTTCAATTATACCTAACCATGTGTACACTATCAGAGGATATCATTCAAAATGAAGTACACTTGGAAGACATTAAAATAACTAATTTACATCATTATTCACGTCCTTTAAAATGTACTTTATGTGTCTTCCTGGACCCGAATTATGATAATTTGGAGGTCACCATCACTTCTTTCCCATTCTTGTAAAAGTGGCCCTGTTTTCTCCATCCCTAAAGACTCCACTACAAGCAGTACATGCTAAGGATAAAGTCATTTTAATCCCAGTCTCAATCATGGCTTGAGTGTTGGGAAGGATAAAAAAGGAAAGCTTCACTCAACCATAGACCCACCAGACATCCCAGCCTCCCTCTCCTCTCTCTCCTCTCCATCCTGGTTGATTGCTCTCACATGGATTAGCCATTTGTGCAGCTCTGTCAGAACACAAGGACTGAAAAAAAGGAGGCTGAAGTTGAGCCAAATATGCTTAAGATCCACATAACCTTGGAACTGCACTTTTTCCCACACCTTTTCATATTTTTTTTTCCTAAATATAGATAAGGGTTCAAGGCACTACATTTGGACTGAGTGACCAGCAAAATCCCTCAAACACTTGCCAGATCCTGTTTTACCACCTTTGTGTTTAACACATATAACACCAAACACCTCCTGGAGCTTTTCCTACTCAGTTCTCTGTGAAAGCATCAGTGGCAGCTGCCCCTGACCTGCAGAGCTGAGCACAAGCTCTTGCCATGAAAGAGGAATTGTGCTGAAAGTGGAGAATAAGAAATCAATGGAAGTCTGCCCAGTGTTATGTTCATACATGGGACACGACTTCAGAAAGCAACCAAGGGTTGGCATTTAATCTGTTCAGGAATCATGGAAGATGCCAGCAGGTATCTTTCAGGGGAAAAAAAAATCAAAAATTTTAGATTTCTAAATAAAAAAAAAAAAAAAAAAAAAAAGAGTTCTAAACCATCTAGAGTGGAGGAGAACTGCCAAATGTGATTCTTATATTCTGCTAGAAAGATCCCAGAATTGCTGGTGGATGCCATGTGTGTAACTTCAATGCTTTCTTTTCAGGAAACATCTCCTTAGATGGGGAAATGGCATTGAGATCTATAGGGAAGGGAATTCTTCCCTAGAGCAGCACTTCACCAAGTGCCAAAGGACATGCAAACTCTGCTGTCAGTTAGACACTTTTCTTCTCTAGCAGATTAGAAATGGTCATTCTAGAAAACGGAATTGTTTAAACTCTAAAGCAAAAGGGATTATATTATTTCTTTTAATTTCCTACTCTAACCTACCTGTACAGGATTTAACAGAGCAGTGATGACTAAATGTCAGACCTACACAATATGCAGGATGAAAAGCAAAAGTGATACATCACAGCAGTTCCTGCAACTCGTTGAATTGCCTGAAAAAACCCAAGTTTTGGTGCTCATAGATCTTGCCCATCAGATAGACCAAATGCTAAATTTAAATTGTCCAGAAAATCCTCATGTAATTCAACCCTCTCCAGTTCCAGTAAAAGAAGGGTATAAAAGAACCCAGGAATAGGATGGGAGGGTTGCACAAGCCTGGCCTTCAGCAGCAGTGGTCAGAGCTGGCTGTCTGAGCCTCTCACACCCTCACAAGTCACCACAAATCTCTGCACCGGTGCTCAAGCAGCTGGAAATCTGCCCTGGTGTGGGCAAAGCAGAGTTTGCACAGGGAAACTGCCGAGATCAGCTGCCCAGCAGGGACCTGCCACTCCAAACCTGCTTCTCAGCAGCATCAGCAGAAAGGGAGGATGGGTTTGGGGAGGCAGGAGGAGGTGATAGGCAGCAACAAGCAAGAGGCATGGATTTGTGACCTCTGATGTTCTTTTTTTAACAATCCAGACATACATGTGCTTAACTCTTCGCTGCATTGCACCCAGCATGGGAAGTAAAGGCAATATGGAATTGCACACCAAAGTATGGAATTCTCATTTGCTTTCCCCTCCATAGCTATTTGCAATGGCTGAATAGATTCAAACTCCTACAGCCACACAGAGAATATCCTTAAACATAATAAACCAAATTCTCTGAACTGTTCTGCTGAGAATTCCAGTGAAATAATTTATCATTACTAATAATCCTCCAAAACAAGATACCATGTTTGAAGGGAGCCTACAAGAAAGATGGAGAGAGACAATTAAAAGGGGCCTGGAGTGGCAGGACAAGGGGGAATGGTTTCACAGTGCCAGAGGGCAGGGATAGATGGGATATTGGGAAGGAATTCTTCTCTGTGAGGATGGGGAGGCCCTGGCACAGGGTGCCCAGAGAAGCTGTGGCTGCCCCATCCCTGGAAGTTTCCAAGGCCAGGTTGAACAGGGCTTGGAGCAACCTGGGACAGTGGAAGGTGTCCCTGCCCATGGCAGAGGTGGGACTGGGTGGGCTGTGAGGTCCCTCCCAACTCACACATTCTGTGATTCTGGGATTATTTTTATTCTGTTTATATGACTTATTGTAGATAACCAAATAATCCAGAGTTTTGGCCAACAGCAGCTGCTACTTGTACCCATGATAAGGCTGAAGTTTGGGGAATCATGGAAAAATAGAAAGGAAAAAATAAGGAACAAAAATAAATTCAAGTTTCAAAGTTCCTGATTTTTGATCGTTCAAATGAAATTCTTTAAATTTAACAAATGTTTGAGAAGGACAGAGAGACAGAAGATGAGAGAATTTATACGAGACTTGTTTAGTAAATTTATAGCAATACCAGTGTTTCATTAGGAGAGTGATATCTGGAAAGCATTACAAAAATACCATTGAGCAAATTAACTTTATAAAATATTATCACTCTTTTTATAAAATATTGCAAGTCTTACTATCAGTGCTATTCTCCACCATGTTACCAACGGCAGGAGACTCAAATCCAAAGTTATGACACAATAACCTTGGAGAACATGGAGTTCTACTGCCAGTATTCTGTCTTGAGTGTCCTGTTCACATCCCAATCTCAGTTTTTGCACTGTGGCATTGTTCGTGGTCAGTCAGTTCAGTATCAGACCCAGCAGACACAAGTAGGCTACTCCATAGGCATTTTTCCAACACAAAATAAATGGTTTATCCTGGCATTACAGACTAAACTGTTTGTCTTATGCTTGTGCTTCAAATGGGGGCACTGGAAAAATGGCCTGGAAGCCAGAATTTTGAAAAAGACCCAGTTCAATCTTTATTCCAAACATACACAGATGCATTTATTTCCTGATTTCCTTCTCCAGAGAACAACAAAGAGAATTCTAGGAAGCATGAATCTGTTTCATATTGAATGAAGTCCAATACATTTCTGGGAATCCTGGTCAAGTTCTTAACAAACAAGTAAGGCAGTGGGCCCTGCAAGGCAAGGAAGGGTCATCCAGAGAAACCAGGTAGAGCTTTATCTCCCCAGGGAGGGCTGAGAATAACCCTTAACAGCACGTGCTTAACCCATCTGTCAGGACTGACCCTGCCTCTCAGACAAGAGGGAGAGACTGAAGGGAAAATGCCAAGTTTGCTGGCTTTTTTCTTTAGTCTAAGGAGGAAAAAGACATTAAAAAAGAGTCACATTTTCATCCAACCCAATTGTTCAGCTAAGATCTCTCTTGGAGTGATGTGAACCATCTCAGAATGAATCCAAGCCAAAAAAGCTTGAGGAAGTGCAGGCCTGACAGAAGTATCTGAACTGTCTTCATCCACTTCTAAAACAGAACAAGCTCAAATTCCACATCACACACAGCTTCTTGTTCAAGGAATCCTGGAATTACCTCCAAGTCACCCCTCCATTTAAAGTTTTGTCTGAAAATTCATCCTGGGTTTCTCTATATGTGCTGCCAAGCAGGAGTTTCTCATATGATAGCTACACCTTCCTTTAGATGACTGTTTCAAAAATACTGAATAATATACTGCTAATTAAGCTACATCCCATCCTTAGAGCTTAATTATTTCACCTACAAATTAAGATATATTGTTAGCCCAAGGCATGGAGGTCTGCTGAACAGGGCTGGTGCTATGGAATCAAGAAATACCTTGGGCTGGATAGAAAAACAAAAAGTTAACATGATTACTTAGAAATGCCAAAGGTATCTGAGGGGAGCTTAAGCCTTCCATTTATGAGCAATCACCTGGAAAGTCTTTGTAAATACTTTCAGCCCTTTATCATACTGTTAATTCCCCTGACTGAGAATGAGGACACTGCTGGGAATACAGTGTGCATCAGTCTGTAAGGCAGGTATGTGATAAAGGAATAGAACAGTGACCTGGCTGCAGCTCTTGCCTCCAATTCCGGGAAGGCGACGTGACCTCGCACCACATGATCGATCTGAAAAAGAGAAAAGCAACATTTTGGGGATGATTACATCTTGAAAATTCAATCCTGGAAAAGGGAAGGGTAGTGTCATAGCTCTAAAAAGGAAAAGAGAGCTTCTAAATTACTAATGAAGTGTTAAATCCTCGTCCTAGTGAAGCCAATGGCAAATCTCCCACTGAAATTCAGGATTTGGTATATAAACAATAAGAAAAACAACCAACCTTGCACCAAACCCAGGCCAAATGCTAAGCGAGCAGCTCCTCAGTCAGGAGAGTAAGGTGAAAAGGATGACTTTTTTCCTGTCCAATACCCCCTGCATGTCCTCTAGTCTCTCCCATTCTGCATGGATATCCTCATTGGAATTCTACCAGAAGCATCTTCTTGGCCCAAACCCTACATCATCTTCCTCTATCCCACTGTTATGATAAAACACGAGGTGTGTGGTCATCCTGATAGATGCTTCAGGCATTCATTGCAGGAAACAAAATGTACACCCTGAGAAGCAATTATTGCTATAAAAGAAGATCAATATAAGCTCTGCCTTATGCTGAATTTATAAATCAGCTTGTCCTTTCACTCCAGAGTGGTTACCATTACTCACAAAACAAAGTATCAGGTAGAGTAATATGGGCTTTTAAGACAATAATTCAGCAGGTTTTGTGGCCTCTTGGTAATATCCCATCAGAGGTGACAGTAAAAGCTAAGGAGGCAAAACTATAGCTACTCAAGAGCACTGGGTATATTTGGCAGTATTTATTGACAGCAAATTACATTAGTATTTAATCTTAACAGCATGAGTCTAGTCCTGAAGCACATGATGGAGCATACACATGTGAACACAGCAAAGAAAATAATGCATGTCTGTTCTCCCTGAGATCAGCATCAAACGTGTGCCTGCACCAGAAATACAGCTCAGGCCCCAATTCTGCAATCCTGCAGAATCTTTTCAGAGCACAGGGGCAGCTCATAAATTCAGAAATAAATCTATAAATAAACATCATATATAGGTGTGTGCTATATGAAAATACGGTTACACAAAACTGTTACAGGAGTTATGAAGTTTGCCTTTAATTAAAGCCATGGCCACATGAAGGATGCATCTAGGAACCCTTTTCTACTATTTTTTATTTCACAGTTTGTAATGATATCATGCCATCCTTTGTCTCTGTTGTGCAATATCTTTCTTATCATTTTGAAAATACAGTGTAAAACCCCATTGACTACACAACTAAACAAGAATTTGCAGAATAAGGGACTTCTTAATTCTCCATTTGGACTCTACCTAAAACAGTTTCCAAAATCCAGCTGATTTCTTTTGCAGCTGTATCCCAAAAAATTAGAGCTTTTTAAAGGGATCTGTTTTACTTTTAAGAAATTTAATCGGACTGTTCAAATTTTATGGAAATAATTCACCTTGAGGTGTTGATCAAGCAATGGAAAGAACCCCTAAAAATGTCCCTTTTATTTGGTTTGTTTTCAGAGAACTTTAGGTGTGAGAAAGCAGGAGCTTTGAAATGACAGAGATAATAAATGCAATGTACCCTGCACAGTGCACATGGCACTGTCTCCTCCAATGGCTCCCTATGTGTTTTCTGTTCATACCACCTCAAGAAAACCACATGGGATATTCCAAGAGTGTTTTAATGAGACACTTTCTCTAATATTCCTAACAGTACTTCAAGTTGACTTTTGCTATGGGTCCTAACAAGACTTAATTTTTTCCAGTAATTTCTTTAATGATTCAGGAACGCCTTGTTCTCTGGTACAAGAAAGGAAAGGATTTTTAAAATCATCTTTTTGAAATGCCTTAACTCTCATTGTACATTTAAAGTGTGGAACCACTGTGAGCCAGCCAAGAAAAACTACTGACTGCCTGTATATCCTGTCTGGAGCTTAGATAAGTGTATTTACCTGCTTGGAATTAAGCACACAGAAACTCAAAAATGTTTTTGCAAAGCAACGCACAGGATTTGCTATATTCCTTGAAAAATGGTGGTGCTGTGAGCATATATTTATTATTTTATATGGGCATTATTTAATTTTATGTCTGGTTGTAGCAGTTATTTGTAAAATGGGACACATTTTGATCTTAGCTCAATCTTGACCTGAAAAATTTAAAGCACACACATCCCACCTGCTGCAAAAGCATTTTTTAGCCACAAGGCAAAGGATGGGTTGGAGGTGGGCTGGGAAGCCAGGCTGCAGGAGGAGGAATGACTGTGCCACTGAAGCTGTGACACAGAGGAATGTCAGCTTGGCGTGGCCAAGGAGAGAGCACAGGAGGGATCCCCAGTCACAGCTCAGCCTGGGGCGTGTCCGGGCTTCCCGATCCAGGAGGATTCCTGCTTCTCACTCCCTGACTGCTCCACATGGAATGTTTCAATGCGGGCGATGCCCCAACGAATTTCCTGGCCATCTCCAGGCTTTTAAAGAGGTGGGTGGGGCTGAGTCAGGAGTAATTACAGCTGCAGTGTGTGACAGACCAAACCCACCTGCACTTGGGGCTTTCCAGGGGACACCCCCAGGCCTGGGGCTGTCTCCTGCAGCACAGCCCTGAGGGCAGCCAGGGTTTACACAGGTTAGGCAAGGTCACACAAGGAGACCCAGAAGCCCAGAAGCAGTCACTTTTGGACTCAAGCCTAAGTACTGTTGTGTACATGTAGCCTTTCTTTAAATTTGATGTCAGTGTTTTAGTTCTGACTGCCTTCCTGTAAATAAGAAAATTCATTTTTCAGTGGACCCTGCTTGGCTTTAATTTTTGTTGGTAAATTAAATTAACCTAATACTGTTAGATTCATTGTATTCAGGGAAACAACTGAGGTGATGGAATAATATGTTATTACATTACTATTCTGTCCATGTATCTTTCACTTGTGCTCATCAATGAACACAACTGATCTGTATAATACAATATGTATCATTTTCTTCACCTCAAAGTCTGTTTCAGCCTCCTGCTAAAGCAAAGAATGAAGCCTCTTTGCCTGTAAGATAATTACCATAATCATCACCACCACTATAAAAGGAAAACATGCCCTGTATATAATCCCCTATCTCTGTGCAAATTAGCATTATGTAACAGACATAACACTCATCTAATTGTTAATTGCTTTAGCAGCCTGGTACATCTCATGATCTTACTGAGGTGTTTCAGGTCTGAATTGCCAGTGAAGGTAGCCCAAACAGCAGCAGTCTTGGAGCCTGTCTGTATCTCCAAACACTCACCAGTTTTCCTGTAGCACTCTGGCCTCCCTCATTCAACCACAATCCAGGCACCATGGCAGAGAAATACGGTCCCCAAACACCAGGCACAAAAATAGGGCTTTCACTGACCTGGAAGAGAAAGCTGTAGTGAATCAAAGTGCTTGTCAAAGTAGGAACTTCACAATTAAAGCTTGGCAGCTATCAGAGTCCAATACTGAGACAATTCCTGCTTCTCCACTGGAATTACCAACACAAGTGGAGATGCACAGGTAGAAATATACTCTAAAAACGTGGGAAAATGTTTTCCCCTGATTACATAATTTTTAGATGACAAGACACACCCCACAAGCCACTCATCCTCTGACGGAGCAGGCAGGCCTGGCCAAACAGAAAGCAAGAAATTTCAGGAATAGGAGATGTATTTTACAGAGAGAGAGAGGGAAACTGCCTCATTTCTCCAGAAAAAGGCCTTATTTGGAGCAACAAATAAGGGATACAACACTCTACTCGACTGGTATGAACAAACACAGGCACTGTAATGGGCCACAGGAGTTTCCAGGGCACCTATCCTGTATATTTGGAGAGTGCAGGATCAGGAGGGAATCCTGGTGACAGAGGACAGTGATGTCCCTGGAGATCTGCCCTCAGCTCCCATGCTGGCAGTGGAACCCCAAGCTCCAGTGCCCTCCCAGCACTGCCAGGAGAGTCGGGTGCCTCAGGTGGAGGCTGCAAACCTGGGCTGGGACCTGCCTGGGTTCCACAGCAAACGTGCCTGGGTACACACCACATGCTGCCCCTTGCTTAGGCTTAGCTTTACACGAAGTACTCCTTCCCTCACACCTGTGAGGGCAGACCAGGCAGATATCTGAGATCTGAGCGGTGTCTCCCAGGCACGGAGCAGGGCCATGCTCCACCACTTGCACACAAACATCCCCAGCACAGGGACAGCCTGGCCCCTGCACCCCCTGCTTTCGTGGTTAGACCACTCAGGATGTGGGAGACACTGGTTCATTTCCTTTCTCTCCTTCAGAAGATGCAAATTACCAGTTTATAAGGGTGGAGGGCATTTTGCTTCCTCTTGCAAAGTGGTTTCATTTTCAATAGACCAGACAGACTTTCTAGACTTTCCTTCTGGTTCAGCAGAACACTGTCCAGTCTAGCAAGTAAGGCCCAGCACACACCAGGAACTGGGATGGTGGGACCTGGATCCCAGTACTTGCCCCAAAGATTAATTGTGAATTCCCCACTGGTTGAACATGGAATTCTTGCAGCAGGGGCCAGAGCACACAGGCCATCCATGCCCTGCCAGGCTTCTCTTGGAAGCAGGATCCATGTTTTCTCTTCTAGGACCACATTTATACACTCAAGTTAGACACAGCTGTGATTTCAGAGGGAAAAGAGAACAGCAGGGCAATCCTACACTATCCCATGATTTATGCTGCACTTCCCACTGATGATGGCTAAATCTGCAACTGTTGTTTTCTAGAAGGTGGGAACTACTAGCAGAGAAGGATGCAAGAGAATTAATTCCCTAACAAAATCAGTCTGTTTCCAATGCTGAGGGGCAAAAAGAGAGGTATTAGTCAATGGGACAATGGAGTTTTTTGTATTTAGACCTCGCTCCTCAATAGCAATATTCTAGAGCCATTGAAGGATGCTCAAGGTTTGCTGTTGAATTCAATAAAGCCTGGACTTCACATCAAAACAGTTTTGAGAATAATTAAAAATTCAGACTGTTCCTGTTAAACTTGATACACATTCTCTCTATATTTAAACAGGCTGAACTTTAAAGACAGTTTTTACTAGCCACTAGGGAATAAGCTCCAAGATGCAGTTTACTGGCATTTGTGCATCACACATGTTTAGTAAATACAGCAGCAGGGAGGTTTCTGCACAAACAATAGTCTGCTCAAGCCATAAACTTACAGTACAGCTGATTCTTGTCAGGAAGTTAAGTAGGAAAACAAAACAACAAAAATTTGTTTTTCAAAATATATCACCACAGTGTCAAGAAATGCTGATTTCTCTCAGGAATGCATTGAACAAATCTGGGAATCCTGCTTGGTTCTCCCTTATCAGCTCTGATGCCCTGACTTACTCTCACCACAGATGTATGTGTACACATGTGTCTGTGTGTCTGTGCAAGATTTTGGGCTGACTAAACCCATTAAAGGGCAAGAATAGCTGCACTGAATTTACAAAGGCATTTATGACTCCAAGTGGACGAAGCTACGTCAAAAACATTGCAAAGACATTTGGTTTTGTTTTGTTTTCTCTTAAAACTACAAATTAATACAGCTTTGAGTTTTCATCGCCTCGATGGGGCAAGCCTTCTTTTACGATTTCAATAACAAAATGAAGTGCAACAAAAAGCAAATCCTAAAACAAGCTGATTTTTAGACCAATTGCACTTCACTGACCTTACTGAGAACACAGCATGTGGTCAAAGTTAGCAGTCAGTATCTGCTCTGAACTGGTGATGGGAGCATGGGGAGAACACAAACATCCCAACTCATTCCCGCCCTACAGCCACAGGCACAGCACACTGTCCCAGGAGGTGACAAGGAACATTTATGGCACAAGGGGCCTAGGGTTTTGAAGGCTTATCTCAAAATATTTGTGATGCAGCAAACTTTGCAGGGTTCTGCAGTCTGTTGAAGGAAAAAATCTGGTTATGGCAAAGGGATCAAGCTTAAATCCAACTGCCGTGCCACCTGAAAAAAACAAGTAGGCAAAGGACATTAAAGGCATCAAGGTGCTTTATGAAATCAGGGGAAAGTCTAAACATCAAGAAAGACAATAGAGTTTATAAAATAAAAAACAAAACCCACACCTTTTTTCTGTCATTAGTCCACAATTTACTGAATTGTCCTGTAAGTCTGACAACACCAAAACGTTTAGATTCATTAAAAGACCAAATTCTCCCTGCAGCAGTACTTCTGGCCTAGTGTTTTGGACACTCACAGGAATTTAGGACAGGATATTTCCATGCTGGCTCTTCTCACATTACACTGAGACCTTCTTATCCTCTCACTACCAAAGTACCATTTGTACACATTCCAGCAAACTTTCAACACATGAACAGAGCAAATGAGGGCACTGGGAATTGCCACACTGGTGAATAAAGCCAGCAGGGCACTTGGTTATCAGTTTTGTTGCTGTGGGAACTTTTAACTAGAATAAAGAACACTGGCTGTCATGCTGGGCTTTACTGATGATAGGGCATAATCAGATTTCCCATTTCTCCCTTTCACTTAAGGAGTTTAATTCACATTTTGCAGACTCTGGGCTTTGATGCACATGGAAAGGAGGAAAATTGGGAATAAGAAACTCCCCAAAATCTTTGAGAAGCAACAGAGTGAGCATCCTCCTGTAGCTATATGCATCAGAAACAGCAAATGGTTTCCATTTCCCCTCCTTGAAATATTTGGACGGTGATTAAATCTTTCAAGCCACGCAGCAGCTGGCATTTGTATTTTCATAATAAAAGGTCCTAATTCTGTTTGAGTATACATCCCACTCAATCCCACTAAAACACATGACTAGACAGAGGCATAAGGTTGGAGAAACAGTTCGAAGTTTGCTGCAGAACCCAGAAGAAAAGAAAAGCACAATTTGCCAGATTCAGGGCTATTTTGGTTACAATAACACCATGTCTCTTTTACAGCTCTCAATTGCCTTCAGACATTCTTATGGTGATATAGCAGGATCAATGTCATTATTTTTTTTTTTCCTTTAATGAGCTTAAGAAAATCCTTAATCTTTTTAGTAGAAAAACAACATGTGTTTCAGATTTATGGGCAATTGATTTTTATTTTTAAAGCAAATAAGAGATGTCATCCTTCTCTGGAAGCTAAAATACAAATTCAAAGGGAGCCTAAGATTTTCTGCCTTCCATTTAACTGAAATTCCTCCTGTGACACACTCCCACTGTGAGACATAGTAACAGTTATTATCTTTCATATAGAGTGAAACTGAAACACAGAGAGGATATCCTCTGCTAGAGGTGAGAGTGATCTCTGCACAATTAATGCAGCAGGAATTTGAAGGCAGAAGATGAGAGGAATCTGAACCTGTTCAGACTTTGAGTCATAAGCTGCATCTATAAATACTTCAGCTGAACGTGTTCACACAGGGACTGTTGCCCTCACGGGTGATGATGCCAGCTTAGACAAGGATTATACCCAGACATGCAATTCCAGCTCACAGTTACTCTGTCCTGGGATGGGCAGAATCCTTTTGTGCAGGGAAATGTCACCTTTCCCTGCCTCCCCAGCACACACATTCCTGCTTGCTCAGCCCCATTGTTTTGGATGAAACAAGCATCGAGCAGTTCCAAGATTCCTGCTCATTTGACAGGGAAAAAAAAAAAAANCCTTCTCAAAGGGAGAAGAAGGGAAATAAAGTTCTCTCTGGGCGGGTTTAACCTCAGCGTGTGCTTTATAAAAGATCATACTAATATGTAAGATATGTAAACATTATAGTGCAATCAGAAACAAATGAAAGGATGAATTCAGTTTAACAATATTCAGCTGTGGTGCAACTGCCAGAAGGCACTTTTTGTTATGAATAGATCATTTGGATGAGTTACAGGCCAGACTTGAACCCTGGCGTGCGCTGGGAAAATCAGTGTCAAACTACCTAAGATCAGAAGGTATCAGCAGCACATCTGGCAGCCCACAGAAATGAAAAATGTTTTTAAAATATAAAAGGCTATATAGAACTAAGGTAAATTAAGAAAGAACCTTCTTAAATGGCATTAATATGAGATCTGTAACGTATTTAATTTAGATTAGTCCTTCCCACTTGCCTCTCCCTTTAAAACAAAGGCAGGCAAAAAAATCCACTTCTGTTATAAAAGTCTACCTGGAAAAAAAAAACAGGAGAGGCTAATTCACAGCTCATGTGAGTGGATCAGAGGAGGCAGTGACTTTAACCCAAGTTCAGCTCTCAGGACTGTCCTTGGGTTCAAGGACAGGACAGAACACAGACCTTCACAGACAAGCATCACCTGGGCACCCAGCCATGCTATCAAATGAACAAGTGGCACTGTGAGATTTGTTTCACTCAGCTTTGTTTTCCTGAACCAGCCATAATGATCAGGCACATGGTTGTGTTTCCTCCTCAGCTTTATGTAAATGTTACAGCAACCAGAGACAAGATTAAATAAAACACACCACACTGGAGAGAGCAGTTTTGTGGAAGTATGAATTTCAGCAGAATTTTCTTCCCTAGCTGACACCATCTGTTGCGGGTCTAGGCTTGCACAAACTCCTTCAATAAAACTGACAGAGAATTTGGAGAATTTGGCTATTACCTGAAATGCAAATCTTTATATTAACAAGGTGTATTGCCATATCCATCTTCTGCCATTTTAATTTCTGCTTTTTAATACTGAGCTTCTGATATGTGGCAACATTCTGCTATCGCTATCAGATCCTCTATTTACTTGCAATTTGCCATAGAGACAAGAAATAATTTCTGTGGGACTAGTCTTGACTTACATTCACTTCCATGAAAGTAAGTTTAATCCTTTATTCTACTTTTAGACTACAGTCACATTAGAGTCAAAACTTTTTAAGGTAATTATTTGCCAAGGAGAAGCTAGGTCAAAAAATTTGTTTGAAAATCACCTCACTTATCAGCTTTTATAGCTAGAAATTCAGAATAACAGCTGCTTTTGTTAGGCTAAGACAGGTATGAAGAAAAGATCTAAGACATTAATGGAGAGAGCAGAGAAAGAAACAAGGAAAAGCACCGTATCAGTCACCAACTAATAAATGCTCTTTACAGTTCTGGACTTTGATCATTGACAAGTCAAATACTTTCATTAACTTTTCTGCTGACTTTTAACTTTCCAAGTTTCTGACTGACTGTGGATTGAAAATAGTGACAGTCATTCAATTCAGAGGCTTTACATCGATGCATAAAATCCTGCATTAAGAAAACTGTATCATTTTGCTTCTGCTGACAGATGGGTCTTATAGAGCTACTCGACCCCAACTCTCTGACAAAGAATGAAAGAGATTCATAAAAAAAAAAGGAAAGAACTCAAAGAGAAACCCAAGAATGTTTCATTTCTAGGTTTCTGGTTCAAACTTAGGTCATAGTAATAGCTACTGAATGTGTGATTTAATAACAGCACTTGCTGGTGGCATATAGATAAAATACACATATATAAACTGGGCAGAGCTGGGGCAGGAAATTGTGTTTTCAGTGAACTGATGCCTACTCTAAAATTGCCATCCTGGCATTATTTCTCAAGCACTAAATGGGTTTAAAACTAAGCTTCTCCATAACTCTGGAGGCTATTTTCTAAGTTAAATGTATGGTGCGCCAAGTCAACTTCTTAAAATATGTCTATTAGTAGTAGTGATTTCATACTAAACACAAAAGAGCATTCTAGCTGCAGCCTGATGTAAGATATATTTAAGAAAATAAGGTCTTGGAATAGAAGAAATGTACTTCAGGACACAAAGGAAATTAAAATTTATTAATATTCTGATTCCTCCAGGTCATACACTGCCAGCAATTTATTTGCTTATATTTTAAGCTCAGGTCCCCTGGCCATCATGGGTTTGCTATGCAGCTTGTGGTGGGCAAGGCACCAGCTCTGCTCCACGTGACAGGCTGGCATCCCCTGAGCCATCCTCGGTGACAGATTTACTCTGCCATGATATTAAGACCAGACCACAAGAATTTTTGTGCAGAGCTCACTTTATCCCACTGGAAGGATGGAAGTCACACAAGTGACAACAACAACAGAGAGAGAATGAGGACTTTGGGGCTCTGCCTGAGCTCGCCCACCCACCGATGACTCTGGTAACCTATTTACAGGCAGCTGAAGAATTCTGGCTATAGGGGACACAAAACACTTCTATGAGTGCCTCACTGAATATGCACCTCATCACTTATTGCCAAAGCTGTGCCACAGAGACCTGGAAAATTCAGTTAATTACCTCCCAGACAAAACTCTCAGTACAACCTAAAAGCAGGAGACACAAATGAATTCTTGGGGACTACTGTTAGCTCTCACTCCAAGTAGTAACCTGTGTGAGAAGGGCAGCAAAATGTGAATGACACACATGCAGAACTATTTCTAATTTTCTCAGTTCTCTATAAAACATTAACTGGTCTACAAACTAGAGGCCAAAACAGGTATGTGATTAATGTGCCATAAAGTAACCACACTCCTAGGGTAACTTGATTGCTTCATCTCTGAAAATATTTCAGGTGAGTTATACATTGGGACTATATACTGCACAACCCAGCTCTATATCTAACAAGAATTAATTTGAGTAAAACTCCACTGAGTTTATTAAACATTTGCACAGTTAGATTTTTTTTCAAGGCTAAATAAGGAAAGGTATTTGAAAAAAAAAAAACAAACTTATGATTTTTAATAAAATAATAGATTCACTCACAATAATATTAGTTACTCAACTTGTACTGAGTTTATATTTATTGGTATAAAGAGGAATTAGTCTAGACCAGCAGAAGTAGTTTATATTTACCGACATGAAGAGAATTTCATCGAGAGAAGGAGAAGACAAGGAAGATACTGGCTCTTAAAAGAGTTAGAACACATCAATTAAAATGTTGTTTAAAACTGACAGCAACAAAAAATCATATTTAGCAAAAAAAAACAAACAAACACCCCTGTTTTACTCTGCTGTATTTTAAAAATGCAACAGATCAGGCAGGGAACAAAAAGAGGTCAGACACTGCACTTGTATGAGCAGCTTTTCTGGAGATCTGCCACTAAAATCAGTTTGAAGCTGCATTTCTGAGGAAAGTTTCTGACAGGGGATGCTCTGGGGCTGAACTAACTCACTGCTGTGACCCCCTGCACCTCCTGAGGCCCATTTTCAGGCAGCAGCCAGGTCCAGCCTCTTCATCTGAGCTGGTTGTGGGTATTTTTTCAAATAGGCTGCATCAATTTTCAGCCCAAGGTATGTTTGGTATTAGAATGTCTAAGGGTACAGCCACATGAATAAATTATTATGGGCAAAACTTGGAGGTCAGTTGCCCAGCAAAACCACCTCTACTCATCATCTGTCTGTGGTGTATGGTGTGACAGATCCCAGGGACCTGGCACATTCCACAAGAAACCAGGGCCAGGAGTGCTGCTGGGGAGTTGCTGACATGGTACAAATACACACTATAGATTACTCAGTTCATTTCTCACTCTGCCCCTACTCTTACTTCTCCATCACACAAAAGGATTTCTAAAATCTTATTTTTGCTTTTTTTTTTTAATCCCACTCTTATGAAAAAAGCTGGCAACCATATCAGTTTTAAACATTAATCAGCCAAGCTGGACAACTGATATTTGTTTTAAATAGAACAATACTTTTCACATTATAAAATCCTGACATTTTCCCAAGGGGAAAATAGAGAGCAAGACTGGTACCTACCTCTCCTACTGTAAACTTTTGACTTTTCCTTCTTTGCACTCAAACCTCTAAATTCAAAAGCAGAATAGAAAACCAGGGGGAAAAAAAAGAAAATTATACTGGAAGCAAAAAATACTCTTCACTTTGTTTGCCTTACTATTATCTAAGTAAAAATGGTGAGATGGTAATAAAAGAGAAGCTGAGAGGGCCATGTCTGAATGTGTTCCTCAAGTCCTGCTCCAGTTCTTTGCTGAGTTTTACCTGCTGTTTGCAGAAGATGAGAGCTGTAATGGGATGTGAGCATTTGGAAGTTGGCCACTTAAAGCACAAGCTCCTTTTCTAAAAGGAGCATGGCTTAATTACAGCTGCATCAGGAGCACTAATTAACCACCCTACCAGGCCACTTGTAGCCACTTTGAGAGAAACAATTAGAGAGAGGAAATATAAAAATCAATGCTGTGGAATAGACACAAGTTCTCAACCTTCTATGAGATCTTCTGCCAGCAATCCTCTGACCATGACTTTCCCCAGCCACTGTGAGCAGCAGGTTCTCAGCCTTCCATTCATGTGGGTGCAGTTCACCCAGGGAACACCAAAAAACTCTGAGTCCTATCTGTGAATCAGGGTCAGGAACCCCACACGTGATGGAGGAGAACAGCAGCTTGGGGTTAGGGAGCTCTGCCATCTTGAGAAGCTGCATCCTGAGACTCCTGTCAGAAAGTCCTGGATCAGTTTGGGATCCAAAAAATAATTGAAAATGTCATATGGTCTAAAAAATGTCATGCAGGCATGCATGTTTTCTTTCTAGAGTAATGTTTGCTTTGTAGAACGAAGGGTTTCATCAGGCACTGCCAGATGGTTGAGAGACTGGATTCAGGAATAGGGAGCCATTCCCAGAGAGGGGCTGCAGCAGGGGGATCAAACAAGTTCTGCATCAACACAAGGAGAACCCAGGAGAGTTAGGGAGCAGTGTCAGATTATCAGGTCACTCAAGAGTCTGTGAGAGGGGTCTCCAGGAGAACAACTCTAAGTTCAGCATCTGCCTCTGGAACTGTCCCTGGGTTTGCTGTCCCTGGACACAGAAAAAAACAATCCTGGTGTCCTCCATAAAAAGTCTGCACCCTTGTGAAGTTTGTGTTCCTTGTGTGTGAGGTTAAACTCCTGTTTATTCCAGGAAGCAAATTTGGCATTAAGCCTGGGACGACTTGAAAGTTTCAGCTCTGGAAGAAGTTAAATGGGATCGAATGCAGGGGTGATCACTCCAGACTCAGTCAACATCCACCATTTCCTTCTTCCATCTGCCAGAGATGCAAGAACTTCAAAAGTCTTGTCAGGGACCCTGACTGAATGCTCAGCTTTGCACCAAACCCTTTAAATTAGATGAATTTTGACTGTTCCAAGCTTAAATGTTCACTTCCATTTACTTCTGCTTTTTATCAGTATCCATTAACACTAAGCTTATTTATGTTTCAGCTTGGGAAAGTACACGATGGACACACAGTAGCCTATGATCCTTTTCTTTGTATTCCCTAAGGTCAAAGTTTCTTTCAAAAATTGGTAAAAAAAAAGACCTTTAATCTGCTAAATTGTTTTCAAAATCCAAAACAGAAAAAAAAGCCCACATTTGTGATTGATTCAGATGCTTTTTGCTAAGCACTTAAGCACTAACAGTTCTGCATTGATTTATTTTATTGTTTTATTTAGTGAAATGTCTGGATACAGATATACACATTAACCTTTTTCTTTTTTGCTGATATTTACTGTGTCGCCTTCCTTGAAATGGGAACTACAAGTGCTTTGATAAATGGACTGAAAGGTTGTCTGGTTACCCCATGGCTTCTACTTGTGTCCTTGCTGAAATGCTGTTCTAGACCCTTCTGCATCAGTGCTGCTCCATGACTCACTGCAGTTACATCTGTGCCTCTCAAAACAACAGTTCACTGGGGATCCAGGGCCTCAGATGAGCTACAACCATTTATTCCACCCATTTATTTTTACTTCTCCTCCAATGATAGATATTCACTGTCACAAAATGCCAGTTTGTGTGAAGATTATAAATCTTCCAGCACAGTCATTTTAACTTTGCACTTGATAACACTACAATTTGCTGCTGTGGAAAGTTAAATTCCTTAAAGCTCATCACAGTATAAACTAATCTTTCTCATGTTTAACAAAATAAAATCAAACCCGAAAAGCCATATAGTTCCTTCTAACCTGTTGTTAACAGTGGGCAGTAACAGGTGTATTAGGGAAGATCACAGAAATACAGGAAACATACAATAATTTACACAAAATGTCCTCCCAGCCTCCAGTGAGATGAAGTTTAAGCAAATTTCTGTTCTTACTTTCGACCAACACAACAAACCAAGTCTTCAGAAGTGACTGATACTGCAAACAACCCCCAGTCTTCATGAACAAAAGCTCCATTTGTGCAGTAGAAAATAAATTTACTATAATGACAAGTTAGAGACCAGTGCAAGTCTCTTACAAGAACATTGGAGTTTTTTTAAGTCTTAGAATTACTCCTTTAGCTCATAGCACTTCAATCTTCAGTTCTGGCTTCTAAATAAACATGTCTCAGATATTACTTGCAGCAGAATCTTATTTTAGGAGACTACTGAGACCTCATCCCAAACTGAAAGGTTGGGAATTGTGCACATGGAACAGCTATGCCACAAATAGCAAAACAAACTCTACCCCTACATGGCACTTGAGAAAAGCCCTCCAGGACACCCAGCCAAGCTCTGAGGATCCCCAGGCAGACCCAGTCCTTGTCACTGTGGCTGGATGTCCTTCCCACACACCTTAAGGACTTTCTTATTTATTTATTGCATAATACAGTTCATTTTAGAGAGCTTCCTTTTCCCCCATTATCTAAGTGTTCCTTCTACATCAGTGAAGGCCACTACCAACAACAGTATCGTGCCTGCAGTCCAGTAAATCCTCTGCAATACCCCTGGAGTTGGAAGCAGATTCACATTATATGGGATATGCATTCACACACTATTTAAAACATATCTTTAAACATTTGAACAACTAAATGGGTAAATCCTGAGGACCTTACCCGGTGTTTATTCAGCCCTTACTTACTGAGACAAACTCCCAAGGACAGAGTAAACAGTGAGAGAGGACCTCAGGCCTTCACCCACAGCTATAAACAATGAACTCAGCATAAACTGTGATTCCCAGCTGACACTGGGAGAAAAGCAGCAGCTAATGCTTCTCCCCACTTTGCTTCCAGAGGGATTATATGAGAAGAGATTTACTTTCTCCCTAAAAGAACTTGCCCCATACAAGATATTGCCCCATTCACAGCTGGAACAGCAACAAGGAACTTAGATGAAGAACTACTGATCCATGAGATGATGAACAGAATTGGAAATGGAGGGAAAAAGCCATAATAAGAGCCCTAATAATGTCCAAAGACTGATGGAATTGGCCTGAGTGGGAGAACTGTTGCTATTAAGAAGAATAAACAGCACTGCATCTATACCCCTCTGACCATGGAGCCCTTAATACTCAGCACTCTCATATCACACCTGGCATTGGAAAGGTGTTTGTCTGCACAGCCTTGTGCTCACAGTGCAAGTGAGGGAACTAAGGAAAGGCAATAATCTGACAGAATCACAGAACAAACCACCTCACTAAACAAAATATGGGATTTTGACCCAACTTTTACAACCGTCACTGCAAATAAGGCTAATTCCAAAATTGTAAAATCTCTTAAGTTGTTTTTCATAGAATTATTGTATTCCCTTGAAAAGTCCATCTCATTGTTCCAGGGCCCAGAAAAAAATCTAAGAAATGACCAAGAATATCCCTTATCATATCTCATTTGATTTTATTTTAGTTATTCTTTTACAGTTATTGTGGGAAAAAGAGCAGAAAACTGAGTCCTTTTTGTTCTCCCTGAGATCTAGACACAGAGAGCAGGCAGGCTGTTCAATAAATTCATGTCTACGCACAAAGACCAAGAGAGACAAGGGATCTGGAAAGGTCATTCATTATGCATTTGTATGCTTGTGATCTGAGAAAAATCCCCTATGCAGCTCTCCTTGGAGCAGAACACTCCAGGAAGATCCTTGGGGCTGCTCAAGACTTTGGGCTTCAGGCTAATCTATCCTTCTGGGTCTAGAGAGGAGTGATCAGATTTGGTTACCCTGCAGCATTGATGGGAGTGTTTGCTCCTGTCAGATCTGATAGCATCACTTTGAAGAATACAGGAAAGGAAAACCAAAAATCTTCTGTTATAATGAAAGGGTGCTGTTGCTGATGGACTTCAGTGAACAAAAATTAGAATATTGCTACTTAAACAACAAATCAAAAGTAAGTTGCTTTGTCCTGTTCCCTACAATGGAGTGATGCTATCATGTGAACATTAGTGAAGGAAGACACTTTAACTTTCCCAGAATCACATAGTACAGAATACAACCTCCTTCCTACAACAAAAGAAGCAAAATCCCCCACATCCTATTAAAATATACAACTGTTACAGTTAAGAAATGAAGGTGCAAGGTAGGTTGAGGTCTTGATCTGATAATGGTAACCTGCAATCCCACAGTGCTTTAAGCAGAGAGGCCCAAACTAGGCAGCCCAATATTTCCAGCAGCCAGACCAGCTAAATCTTTGTAGTGTCAACATAAGAATGTAAGAAGCTCAGTCTCTCTTGCTCCCTCTTCCTAAGGCAAAACTTAGGGAAAGGAGTGAAGAGCAGGAGAGGAGCCCTATTAGGAGTCAGACCTGGAAAGCCCAACATACAGACACTGCAGAATGTGGAATCATAGAATAGTTTGGGTTGGAAAGGACTTTAAAGAACATCCATTTCCACCCCCTGTCATGGGCAGGGACACCTTCCACTATCCCATGTCCAACCTGGCCTTGAACACTTCCAGGGATGGGGCAGTCAAAGTTTCTCTGGGTAAGTATTCTGAAGGCTCAGTACCCTAAATCCAACACCCTGATCCTCTGTGTCACACAGGGCAGCTGGCAGTGAACCGCAGCATGGAAAGCACTGTGTGTGTTGGGACTTTCAAAGTTTCCACTGATGCCAGTGAGCTGCCTCTCGAGTATCAGCCTTCATGGTCCTCCAAGCAGAGCATTTTTCAAAGCCTTCTCTCTGTCCACATCTATTATTTGAGCCTTTGAACTCAACTGCTCTGCTCACAAAAGGCAAGGAGAGTTGAATGTACAGTTTTGTGGGAATATTACTGAGCATTATCTAGTTCATGTACAATAGAGATTAAATTGCTTTCAGATACGTTCCCCTGCACAGGTTGATTACCAGCAAAGCACTGGAGTGCAAAACTTTGATGTCTCTGGACTGGTCTATGCTAAATAGGAACGTCCTATTCTCCCCGTCACCAAGGCATACCTGAGCTTTGAATTATGCCAGGCCAGGAACAAAGGAATCTTGCTCACAACAAAAACTTTTAATAACTCGCTGAAAAAGCCTCCCTTTCATCTCTGCCAAGCTTTAGGAAAGGCTGGGAGGCAAGCAGAAATAAACATTGTACAGACTAACCACTGCTGGCTCTAAAGTAAACTCTCCAACTTCCTATTTACATTTCAAGATCTTAAGCTTTGTGGTTTACTAGTTCTGCAAGTAAGTGCTTTGGGTTTTGGAGGCTGCCTGCACATGATCTCCCACCACTACTGAAGTCTTCCTAGCTTTTATTAATATAATAGGGAGGTCAGAAAAGCAACAATCTTTTATATGCCCTGCTAGCAGAAATATTTTACTTCTTGCTTTTTAAAAACAAAACAAAGCAAGCAAAGCATACAACGGCAAATTAATGCCAGCAAAGGGGATATTACAATTGTGTTTGTTTCTTTTTGAAACTAAGGATGCTGGAACATGGAACAAGAGAGTTTCATTAAAAAGGGTGTGGAGGAGTTCTTTGAGGGACAAGTAAAAGAAGGTGGCAATTTTAGGGACTTATAACCCTTCTAAGGCCATTGGCTGAAAAGACACCTGAAGAGGCTCTGTGACCTTTTCTACTCAAGCCTAAATCTGTGTACACTAAGGACAGGCAACCTGCAACAACAGTTGTGAAGTAAATATGGTTCTCATTTCATGCAGCCTTCCCTAAATGTAAAACATCTTCATTAGCTGGGAAGTCAGCACAGTGACTGCTGCCAAGTGCAATATAGAAGGCAGCAGAACTGTGCCGAATGAGGACAGAGCGAGGGAGAGGCTCCTGTGACACTCAGCTCTTTCTCCCACTCCAAACACTCTGTGGCTCATGTGCAGAACAGGCTTTACAGGAGAGAGGAATATTTTAACAGCAAGAGGGCAGGCACTTATCAATTTCATAAAGCTCACAACGACCATTTGCCAAATTTGCCCAGGCTGCCCCAGCCTCACTAGGTTTGCTTTTGGTTTTATGTTTTTCCCTCCCGCATTCCTGCCCCTCTCCCGCTCGCCTGACGCTCCCAAACGCCTTTCCCCTGGTCAGGAGAAGGACAAAGCGCTGCCTCTGCTAAAGGCCGGCTCTCAGCCAGCTGGCAGGGGCTGTGCTGCCCTGGCCGCTGCCCTGTCCCAGGTAGTTCCGCGCGCTCCAGCCGGGGATGCCCGAGCGCCGGCAGGGACGGAGCGTGCGGGGCTCCAGCGCTGCTCTCCGGGCACGGCCCGCGGTGCCATCCCGGCTCGCACCGAGCTGCCAAAGCAGGCACCAGCCTGCTCAGCCCTGCAAGCTTGCCCCTCAGCACACCAGCAGCTGAGGAGTCCCTGCGCAGGGATTACTCCAAAGGCTGCTGCTTTAACAACGTGGCATGTTCTGAAGAGGAGACTCTGGTGTCAGAGCCAAAATATACTGAATCCACTTGCTGGTCTGGCTCCCACTGAGATTAGAGATCAGGCTCTGAGAACACTTTGAGCCAGCATGTCTCTGCTGTCTCCTCTCCAGGATGTACTGCAAAGGACACGTACTGTGCATGCTCTGGGGGTGGAAACGTGCTTAACACTCTATTTGTGTGAACAAAGCTGGCAGCTCGGGCGGATATTGTGGAGCAAAGAAGCTCTATTGTGTTTGCCAGTCATCACGAGAATCAAATGAATAAATTTAGAATAAGCAAATTGGGCTGGAGCTCCTTTAGCAGAAAACACTCAAAGGCTAGTCAGGCTTAGTGAGAGAGAGTATGGGATATTCTCCCTGAAATAATCCATACTAAATATTGGGCCAGCGAAATGATCTGCTCATTTTGCTGTTCATGTAGTTGCTCTGTCTCTTAGATCATGCATTAAACCCGAAAAGGTAGAACATAAATTACCTGTGCCTCTCCAATTGAAAAAAATGACTAAATTATATAGTTCAAACCACATGCACATTTTCACCCAGGGAAAAAAGAATTGTGCACCAAGCCAGGTGAGTAGTTTCCAATGTCAAGAGTCACAGAAGTAACAAAAACAGATGCAAAAGAAAGGGTTGCATCTAAATTTGAAGAGATTCCTTGACAACCCCCAAAAAGAGGTGTTGAGTACAGAAAACTGATAAAGAAGGAATGACTGAAGAAGAACACAGACCAAATCACCAAATGAAGACAGAAAAAAGTATCAGAGACTCAGGAGAGAACGGAACAGAAACCTTGTACATTTGGGACTCAAAATACCAGCAAATTCAGACTCCCCCCACCAATAAGCTAAAATTAGGACAAACTGTGTTCCCATTGGAAGCTGCCCTGCCTACTTTCTCCAGCTGGCAATCACAAAAGTTGTTGGAGCAAGAACAACAAATATTTTCATGATGCTACAACCTGCCCTGCAAAAGCACACTTGTGTCCAGGACCGGGACATGGGAATACAGAAATCTGTGCCTGAAAAACTCCTGATCACATAAAGGTTTCAGAAGAAAAAGGATTTTTGAAACCTTTAAAATACCCCATGAAACCCTAAGACACTGGCAGGAAGACAGGCTTTTAGGGAAACCAACTACCTTATTCCCAGAAGTCAGGGCATGTCTGTTAGACCCATGCAAACTACAAGTCAGGAATAACAGGCAAGCTCCTGTTCCAGTGCCTCAAACCTACTGTGATTTTGCTGGGAAAAACGACTCACACATTTTGTGTAGTCGCTATGGCTACACAGGGAAAGGCTCCTGAAAGTTCCAAAGCCAAGTGTGGGTGCGGGAGCTCAGAGCCCCTGCCTGCAAAGCACAATGGCAGTGGCAGCCCACCCAGGAAAGTCAGGGAATACCCTTGGGCACAGGGACCAAGCCTGCAGGGATGAATCCCAGCCCCCAAAACAAGGGACAATCCTTCACAAGTGAAAGAGCAGCTTATTATTTGCCATTCCAAATGCAAATTCTACCCATGTCTTCTGCTAGAGCAAAGGAGGCAGCAGAGAATCATGTAAAATGCATAACTGTCCCAAAATATTCAGAAAACTATCTTTTCTTTTCTTTTTCTTCATGGATAATGGATGAGCCCTGAGGTGGCAGTGACTTTCAGCAACCAACAGCTGAGATCTGGGCTGGGGTCAATAACCTAATTACAACATGCAATTTGCTGCCTCCATGAGCTACTCAACAGAAACACAAAATTCTTTGTGTGCATCGGATTACCCCAAACCATCAGTGGTTAATCCCAAAAGCGCATCCTCACTTAAAAAAAGGTAGTTCCACCACAAATTAAACTATTATAGCCATGAGTAAAATTAGGTTCCACATTTGTAATTTCTAAAATATCAAAGGCATGATTAGCAAAGTCTTTTGTTTAAGATCTCTAGAGTCCTGGAGGTAATGAAAACTGGGTCGAGGAGCAGTTTCTCTGAAAGTTTAAAGTAAATGCTCTGTTCAAGCATTAGCTGTTCCTGTGACTCACGGGGTGCTTGGTCTAGAGAATGGAACTGCTGTAGCAACACACAGATACCAAGAGCAGTCCCCCTGCCCTGACCAGAGGAGGAGGAAAGGGTGGAAAAGAAAGGCATTGCAGATGATTTTGAACAGTTTCCTGTTACGGCCCCTTGAAAGAAACCCAGCCGTACTTTCCCCCTGCTTTCTGTTGGCTGAATTTCTCCTGACAGTTGGCTCCTTCGTTTGCCAGAACCACAACAAAGGACGGCCTTGAGTTTCCACACAGGCCATTTTCTCCCTCTCTCGTCTCTGATCATCTCACAAAGGTATTATTGTTGCTGGCTCGCTGGGGCTCAGTGCACCTGAGGCACATCAAAGGCACTTTTTAATGCCCGCCTGACCACACAGGTCTCTCTCCCACTGCATTAAATTAAACTCGATGATTAATCTCTGTAGCCCTCAGGGTCCCTTGGTGCACAGGGAGAGAGAAAATATATATTTCTATCAAAACACAAGTATAATATACTTTCATTTTATAGCCCTAATTAAAAAAAGGAACAGCTAATTTTGGCCAAATACAGCTGCATATAGGTCTCATTAAAACACAAATACAACTGCTCTGTGTGCTCCACGTTCACTTCATGCAGCCTGTGCAGGTAATAGATAAAAGAACAGAAAACTAAAATCCTTTCACAGATTAGATCCAGAGAAGTTTAGAATTTACTTATTGTCTGCTGGCTAGAGATTGTTATACCCCTCCCTGTGCAGATGAGTGAAGGCAGGCAGTTAAGGAAATGATTATAAAATGCTGAGTGGGTACATTTAAGTAAAAATCTACTTAAATCTAGCAAAAACTGCACAAGCATCTATTCCTGAGCTTGAAATGAAGTGATTAAAAGCTTTAAAAGGTTCTGCCTCGTGCAGTCTGTGTTCAGCTTTGGGGTTGCTTTGATGACAGAACACCAACATGGATTTTATCACATCCCTTTTGCTACATTAGCATATTTAATGGAGCCACAACTCCCATGGCTGTGGAGAGTGCACACCAAACGTGTTCATACTGATGTGCCATGCTCCAGTTTGGGAAGTCAAACAATCTGCTGTGAACTGGGTGCATGTTAGAACTTACCAATGTACAAATATCAAACATTAATAAATAACCACACTCATCTCCTCCTCCAGGGCTGGTTGTACTAAAGGAACGAGCCAGAGTCAGCTGGCCCACTGCCAGCTACCCAAAACTGCCCTCAGACCTTTGGGGGAAGCTGCCTGCAAGCTCCTCAGCTCACTGCAGACCAGTACTATGTTTCTATTAACTCGTTTTAACAATTCAAACTAACTCAGCTAAATGAAACAGGCTAGGAAGAGTTCACTCAAACAGTTTCTACTGAAAGGGCAGAAACCTCCATCAAAAAACCTGGAAATAATGAAAGCAGTGGCAGGGCTTGAAGGGTGACTTCTTCCCCCAGGGCACCCCACCTGCCCTGTGACAGACAGACAGGTACCAGTGGAATTTTTCAAACACAGAGCAAGCCAAGAGCACAGAGTTTGAAGCTTGAAACTTTTGTTTAGGAAGGAACCAAAATATATTCCAGTTGGTCTACAGGATTTAAGCTCAATGCTCTGCTTCACACAATAGTGGGATTATTCACATCTTTAAATTCAATCACATGCTAGAATTTGCTTTGCTGAACGACAATCCATGTGACAAGATCACCATTTATTCATGCTCAAGATCACCATGGATTCATGCTGTTACTACAGAGACAACTTAACTTATTGTTATGCCTGATGTTTTATTATCAGCCTCCTTTCTTTTTCTCTCCTGGAGCTTTCTCCGTGAAGCATGTCAGTCCTCTCCAACACCTCTGGCACTCCCAGTGCCATTTGCTCCTTTTGGAAAAATCCAAGTTCTAATGATTCTAAATTTAAGACCAAAATGAGTTTTAAATAAAAAATGTGGCAGAAAAGGGTACTTATCTAAATGGAATGCTCTCAGACTCATACATTTTAAAACAGTATAAATTTCAAAAGCAGACACTAAATTTTAATTGCAATCTCAGAGAAAGCTTTTGTATTAATTCACTGAGAAAAATTAACAAAGTGAAAACTGCTTATTGGGGGATTTTCTTTCTTTTTATTCATGATATGTCTCATAACTCTATACACCATGGCAATTTTCAGAGGGAGAAGGATTTATATTGATTAAGGGAAGAGGTGGGGGAGCAGGGCTGTGCCTGAAGATAGGCACTCCTTCTCCAAAGACACTCTTCTGTAACACATTAGTGACAGGCTTGACACAGATAACTCAGGCTCAGGCTTTGGCTCAGATTTCAGGCTGCTCTTTAAGCCACTCTGGCATCGTGGTTTTTACTTTCCATGTCATTTTTCAGTATTGATTTCTACTACTATTAAAGTTCTTGCTTAATAGCAAATGCACAGTAATTTATAATTAATATCCAAAGGTAGAGTTACCAGAAAAAAATTCAAGGAAAAAAGAACAGGGTGAGAAGGACAAAGGTCAATTTTCCCTTTAAAAACATAATTTAGTAAATTCTGCACAAATTAGGATGACACATACAACCTACCCCCATGTGGCACGAAGATGTTCCACAGATCATAGCGACTCGGGATGTAATCGGCTGGTTCTCACATGGAAGGTTATGTCCTTTCACATCTGCTCCAATTACTCCTATTAAAGTAAAATTAAAATTCTCTGTTAAAGAAGAACAAGCCACCCCACACCATACAGACCTTTTCTGCACTCAAATAATTGCTGAGTATTTCACACCACTTCCACAAATCAAAAAAGTCTACTTAGCCAATAAAGGAAATAATTTTATCCATCAGAATATTTATTCCAGATATAAGGACCCAACATGATTTCTTCTAGATGCATATCTATCATCATGATTTTTAAGTGTTATTTTACCTAGAAAGTGTTATTTTCTCTGACATTTATTCTCTTAGGTAGCTCACTGACATGCAGAATAAAAGTGCCCTGCTGTACTGGCAGGCTGCAGATGTGTTTATTTGTTCACAGTTTATCACGAACATCCTGGATGATGTGTTTTCTCAGGGGATGAGTTGGAGAAAGGGGTAACTTGGCAGGAGACTGGAAGGCTGCCAGCTTTGTTGTCTTCACTGCTGCTCTTGTTGTGTCCATGTCAGAACCATCTGAAGGCAGATTATTCCTCCCCTTTGAGGAACTGAGCTTGGCTCTGAGGAGCCTCTGTGTGCAGGACAGCACAGGATGGAGCACAAAGTCAGCACCACTCAGCCTGCAGCAGAAAATACAGCCAGGAGATGCCAGGGAGGAGCCAGGCAGACCTACAGCTGAGCCTCAGAACACACCCCATCCTGCTTGATTCACTTCAGGGGAGGATACAGAGGGAACCTGCCCTCTCCTCCTCTCTCAGGCTGCAGCCTGGCACCTCGTTGTGCTGCACCCAGCAAAATGCAGCAGCCAACAAGTAACACTTTTGCATTGGACTTTTTTTTCTTAAACATCGCTTTTCAGCTGGCAAACTGGTCACCAGACTGTGCATTTGCATCTGCAAAGCTCAATTTGGAGAACAGTATGTCAATACTGATAGAAAAAATCCCCTTTCCCTCCCTGTAAGAAGGATCAGGAAAAGATTTGCTGGACATTGTGAAAGATGCCAAGAGTTAGGGCTGGTTCATATCCTACATTTCATTAACACCCTCTTGTTTAGATCTCCACTGCAATGCTCTGTTATCAAATCAGTCTGGTGGGGTTTGTGTTACTGGGATCACTGTGGTTTATCCTGGCATTACCATGGTTGGAAGTCATCTAAATAATCAGAAAATTAAGGGCTAAAATTTTAAAGTCTTAAAAAATCCATCCTCATGTCCCTTTAACTAAACCTACTTGTAACTATGAAGTGGCACAGCTGTCACAAAGAGAGTTAGGAACAACAAAAAGCTAAAAGTAAGGCTTCTATTTCATGATTTATTTTTTCACTGGTCCAATATGAGGAATGCATATTAGGAATTTTGGATAGGGTTGTCTACAAGGCAAATTCCTGTACTAAGTAAGACTGTATTAGAATTTCTTGAGTTAAAAATACTGTTCACACTTGAGAGGGAAGAAATCTATTAAACTAAATAGTCAGCATATGCTGCAAATGTACTTTCATAAACAATACAAAACTGAAAAGATCTTTTTAATTGCTAAGAAAATATGCATCTTGCAGAACAGGAATTATGGCCCTTTTTGGAATTTTAGTCTTTGGCTTTCGCCAGTGTTTAGAATTGTTAGAGTCTTCCTATTTGTGATTAATTAAAGTCAGACAGCAAATAAGTCTGGAATATTGGCTAAAAGTTATATAATTGCTGTTATAAGTCCCTTTCACCTTTAGCTTAGGTGGAATTTTTCATAGTCTGAGGCAGAATCAAAAGCAGAAGCTGAGAACAAGAAGCCCATGCACCATACAGAATAGAGGAGAGATTTTTAGGAAGGCAAACAGGGCTTAGCAATGTGTACTTCTGGATCTCTTCCACAGTGACATGGTATTTTAGACACTGCACCATAAATCATCTGCTTTTGTTGAAACAATGCTGATGCCTTTTGAAAAAGGTGCAATGTAAACAGTATTTTTATGAGGCCAGTCCCACAAGCCTAGCCTCCCATCCTCACAGCTTTACGTGTACACTCTCTGAAATTAGTACAGTAGGTCAAAATGCAAGATATAACTTCTTGGCTCTTAGATCCTCACTTTCCCATAAGAGGTATCAGATGGACTGATTCAGGAGTCACACATGACCTCCTCAAACATACAACTAAACAGTTCTTTACCTTATTATACTCAAAACTTTGAAGCCTTCATAAACTTCAGGAACCCGCTCAGCCAAACCACACTTCACATGCAGCCAAAAGCAGATCTGAACTGCATCAAAAGTTATTTACACTGAAAACAAGCTGTCCACCACGTCATTCTGGCTTAGCCTGCAGGATATTTTCTTTAGATATATCTGCACTCTTCAGCTCTCCTTTTGCTCCTGCTGTCACTTTTGCTGTCAAAATCTTTTCATTTTTGCTGTCCTTTCCACTAAGTTTCCACACCATTTCCAGTACATTTATTATCCTTCCCAGATTCAAGAAGGACAAGTTCCACTGCAAATCCTCCTCTTGTCCCAGACTGCACTGAGCTATGGTGTGATTATCATGCAGGTTCTCCCACTGTCTTCCTGACTCTTCCCTCTGTAATGCCCTCCTCTCTCTAACAACAACCTGTGTGTTGTTTTTCTCCTCCTGGCACTCATTGCAGGAGTCTGCTGGTGTTTGTGGTGCCATCTAGGAAAACACACTCAGATTAGCAGACTGTCTCTATCCACTGAAGCCGTTTCTTGAGGGATGCCAGCAGCTGAGTGTTTCTCATGTCTGAGTTTCTTTACAGAAGTCTGTATCAAGGAACAGACAGTTGCTCTCTGTTCTTTTTTTTTTTTAAATTCAATTGACTGATTTTAGCACATGAAAAAATGGGAAAACTTTTTGTGCTCTGAATCCATAATGATGATAATTAAACAAGGACCTTCCACTGCCACTTTCACATTCTCTGTGACAACCCAGTTTTGCAGCAAGTTCAATCTTTCAGGTCCGATTATTACTATATTGTTTTCCAAGAACACAGAACTGCCAAGGTACACAGTTTTAAACATGTTTTTATGCAATTAGGATACTGACATTTATTTTTAAGTCAGTCACAACACACCTACATATATGACACTGAAGCTCAGTCTTCTTTTTTGCAGACAGATCTACATCTACTCCTTTCCAGGTAGCAAGAAAAGCAATCTCCATTACTTTACCTCACCAAAAGCAAAGTAAAGGGATTTAAACACTAAAAAAGTTCCAGGCCACAGTTTCTAGAAGGACAGATGAGATTGAAAACAGCACAAAATATTTGAAACAAAACTGGTAGTTTAGCACCTAATCATATTTCAGTTAGATCTAGAAAAAAAAAATCCTCTGATGAGCAATAGATTTCCATTAAAGAGTAGTTTCAAAAACACTGAAACTTTCTGAGGTAAGACTCTTTTCTAAACCAGCAAACTAAAAAAACCCTCAATTTCCTGCTGAAAAAGTTACACTGAATCTCTTTGTTATTGACTGTATTTGGATAAGGCCAAACAGCATAGTAAGAAAATGAACTTGTTGGGCCTCATCAAATGTATTTTAGAAAAGATGAACCAGGGCTAAACATCAGAATATTGTGCTGGAAAAGAAAAAAGTCAAAGCATCAGACCTTAAAGCTTTGAATCATGAATCACTTCTAAAACTATGAACAAGCCTCAAACATGAGGTTTCTCCCTCAGAATGGTTGTTTTTGGGTTTTTTCCTTGCCTATCCCCAAAGTTTTGAGCAGCAGAAGACGCAAACTCTCAGCATGCTGGCATTCCTACACCACAGTGTTTTGGTCAAAAGTGAAACTGTTAGAAATGAGCAAACAATTTGCAAATCCAGCTGAAAAGACATAACAGTGATATATCCCCTTCCTACAAACAGATTTGCAGTACTAGTAGTTATTGTGATGATTTTGGGTTTTTTTTAAGAATAGCATCAGAGCAAATGGTTGGATGAAAACAGTCTGTGACAAAAACAGCTTTCTGAAATTAATTCAACAATTCCTGTCTCCAAGAACAGCAAATCCATGAGTACCTAGTCCTCCAGCATGTGCATCAATGAGAGATGCTGCCACTGCAATCCCTTCGGGGAGACCGAGATCTCTCGCGGCGTCCGGCGTTAGACCCTTCCCAACAGCCTCTCCAGGAGACAAGACGTGGTTTCCTGGGCAGACACAAGACAAACCAAACACCTGTCAATTTACTGAGCAGAAAAACCAATGTGTGTGTTATTGCAAGAGCTCCCTTGCTCTCCCTCCAGTGAAGCCTCATATCCATAAAACAAAGAAGTGCATCAAAGAACCGTGTGTGATGAAGCATCTTTCATTATCTGTCTGCAGATTAAACACAACCGTGCCAGATCAGGCTGTCCCATGGCAATTTAGAAGTTCAAAAGCATTCAATATCCTATCTAGCCACAGAGCAAGATTTCACCACAAGCAATTAAATTCTGCTTGGCATGTCTCCAGGAGATATGAAATGCAGAAATCCCAGGTTCTCATGGAAGGTGCTGCCTGCAGGCATTCTCTGGGCATGGAAGGAGATTCAGCTCAGTCCGTGCTCACAAATGAACACTGCACCTGTTGCACAAGGAATGCACAAGGAACTGGCCAATTTCTTTTTCCATTTCCATTCTTTCCAGTACTTCTACAGGAATAAGGTGGCTATAGCAACAGAAACTCTGAAAAAGAAACTGGCTTAAACAGCAAATTCCTCCAGTTGCAGCTGTATTTCCTCACAGACTTAAATAATCCCTTTCTGAGCCTTCTCTGGCCTGTGCAGTATGAAGAAGACAAGAACACAACCCTGCCCTCCCTGCCCTGTCACAGGGAACCCAGGGCAGTCCTGCTGTAACACACACCCAATTTTGTCTGAGCTTAGAAGATCAAATCTAGATTCTTTCAAGCACCAGAACTTAGAGGCACCCCTGAAAACCTCCTCTCAGCCTCCCGAAGCTGGAGCAGTGAGAGTGAGCTCCTGGGACTGCACACACTTCCATATTTATCCAAAGGTTTGGGGGTGAGAGGCAGAAAGCTCAGTTCCCACAGACCTCCCTGCCAGTGCCAAGGCTTTTAGTACCTACCTGGAGTGCTTACTAAATTCAACACATCTGGGCAGAGCTGGCAAAACTCCTCTTTAAAATAAAACAAGACTATTTTCACAGTCAATTTTATTGAGAGTGTTACACCTAAGCCCATTCTGATATGTAGAAAGGACATAAAACATCCTCCACAACAGACATTCATTAAGAGGAATAGCACATCATAAAATATCAGGAATACACTAATTCCCATGAGCATAAACTTCTAAAAATGCAGTTATTCAACCTTGCTGTTTGATGAAAAGGTTATAATATTAAATTCACAGGTCTTCTATTTTTAGATATCACTTAGATCTTTGCTGTCAATTATGCTGATTCTTCATTTTTAGAAGCTACATTCTCCTTTTGCCCACTTCCTGATGGATGCAGTGTAGGGGCCATTTTGGGATCAGAGTTGCTCATTTCCCCAAGAGTTTCTGTTCTATTTAGAAGCATAAATTGCTGCCCCTGAAATTTCAGGCTGAACCTCACACTGGAAATTTAAAAGAAGTTTGTGTAGCCAAAACTGTTGCACTTGATATCAGGTTTATATTCAATATTGGGAGCAGTAAGCAAAACTCATAATTTTAAGCTTTATACAGAAGGACATGAGGACATTAAGTCACCTCCCTACAGGAAAAAAAAAATCTATATTTTATTATTTCTGCATTTTATTAGTTACTTTTTGTAAAGTCAAAACATTGTCCTGGCTTTTTCAAGAGATGTATCTTTTGCATTCTTCCCCAATAAGCTGGAGTGCAGGATGTTCCTCTTTAAGAGATTTTTGTATTAACACTTCTGGTTTTTTAGACATTGGAGAAAAATACCAAAGCTGTCTGCTTCTCCTGACATTCAAAGACCCTGCAGGTGGAAAGAAGTTCAAAAGAGTTCATGCAGCTAAACCCACATCTTTTTCTTCAGAATCAATTGCCTGACCTGAAAGCACAACCATGGTGTATATACAGTGTGAGATGAAATTAATCTGAAGTAAAACCTCTTTCCAGGCATGCCATTTCATAGTGGCTAGTTTGTATCAGTCATAGCAGTCAAACACTTTAGTGTGTAATTATTATGTAGTTATACTCCATTTTAGAGATCAGGGCTACTATCAGACAAAATCTTTTCCTACCAGCTTCTCAATTACTATATTTCTAGTTAATAAGCACTAAGAGAACAATTTCAGAGATAAAGATAATCCTCTCCTCTACAGCAGCACAAAAGAAGGACCCTATAATTCCTTTGGTACTGGTTATTTATCAGAATGACCAGCAGCACTGTCACCCCCATGGGCATAAAGTGTGTGAGGACAGGCAGGGATGGGCTTCTTGTCATTTGGAGAGGCAGCATAATCATCTTGAATTTTAAATAAAATAATAAACAATAGTCTGCCCCATATGTTTTAGAAGTCAGAGTATGTCTGACCAACTATTCCTTGACTGAAAGCACTTCCCAACAACTGGGGAGGGAGAGCAGTCAGCAATCACTCATGGCAGGGATTGCAAAGGGGAGTTCCTGGCTCACCCAGCAGCCAGGGAGTGCAGGACAGAGAAACTGAGTGCACAAGGACAGGATTCTCACTCTGCCCCTCTCCTTCACCTTCCCAGCTCTACAGATCCAGAAAAGCTCTGCAAGGCCCATAGGAAATGTTCCCAAGGAGCTTTGTGAAAGGGAAGGAGCAGGCTCTGCATGGACACTTGTTCTGTCATCAGTAATTTGCCTGCCCAGCTACACAAGTGTAAGTCAGTGTGAAATGGACTGAGCCTTCCCTCAACCACAAGGGCACAGACCTGGGAAGGGAATTATCATTCTCATAGTTCAATCTTCACCAAAAAGCTAGAAAACTCAGATAAGCATCAGCATGCTTGGAATCTGTAGGTGTAAAACGATTAAATTATAAAATAAGAAAATGCAAAAAGCAACCAATAAGGAGACACAATTAAAAGTGAAGTTTCTGACACAGATTGTACTCCAGTACTAGACTGGGAGAGAGCAGATTCTTCCTTGAGCAAAACACAGCAGCTTTAGAAACCCAGGGACAGCTACTCTGCACATAAAGGTATTCTACAGCTACACACCAGCAATTCAGCAGCAGGTGCTGCCAACCTTAAACCCGACCTGTCAGGGGGAAAGAAGCTGTCAGAGGGGAAGGAGGCAGGGACAGAAGGAGGGAGGGAGGGAGGCAGGGAGGCAGAGCTGCCTGCACACAGGAGCACAGTGAGAGCAGGACAGGCACTGCATAAAGGAGGCACTGAAAGGCCCGAGACTCCTCAAGGCTCCTGCCAAAGTAAATGTATCGAGCCTTTTGTTTACAGTAGTTTTCTGTGCAAGTCATTTACCTTTGCTATAATGACTTCCAAAATTAGACCTAACCAAACAAACCCATAATGGCTGAAGTTGGAGGACTTTCTGTTTCACATTGGTGCAGCTGTTTCACTAATGCAGTGCCTTAATCCACAGCCTTTCATTTGGGACTAGACAGGCTATTTCCAGCTATTTTTTCCCCTATAAAGCAGCGAGTTTACAAAAGGAAAAAGCTGTCTGAATCTCTTCCTTCTCTTTTATCCCTCTTCGAAGACTGATGTTAGAGTTTGCTGCGATCAAGCTTTGTTTAAAGAATTTATGTGCTACCAAAGACCCTCTTACCTTTTTAGGTGCTTCCCACAGGAACCAGCTATTTACCAGACACAACACACGAGGCAGATAATGTATCTCCAGCCAACGCTAGTGATCCAAATCCACTGTATTGGCTCACTAATATTTAACAGAACGAGGTACTTCAGGATGGAGCCCCTTTTCAAACAACTAAGCTGAGAGCAGCCGGGCTCCAGCTGACTCCTGCACAGATTTTCATTTATCTTGGAGAACGGGGCTGCACTTTATATATTTGGCTGCATAAGTACATAAAAATATGAAAGGAAGAAAATTCAAAGGAGACATCCCTTCACTGAGACCCAAACAAATGTGAATTTGGATATAACAATCCCTTGCCAAAATCCCAGCAGCCTCAGAAAGAAACACAACTGAAGGGTACACCCCGTCCCCATTTCAGAGCCCCACCCAAACTGGACAATTAAACTGCTTTCTGATTTAAAAGACAACACAGAAAACAGATATCCTGTTAAATAAGTGATAGAGAACATGCACTGAAGAAGTTATCTCGTTAAACAAAACAGTGCTGAATAGGCATCAAAAGAAACAAGACCTCAGTAAAAAAAAGCACTGTCCATCCAAATGTAATAAGAAATGTAGGGGATTTTCCCCCTTCTTGTTCATTAGAAAGCATAGAGATAATCTCCATTTTTTCTGTTTCATAATAATTCTCACAGTGCCAAAAGTCTGGGATATGCAAGGAATCTCAGTAAATAATATACATTGTCCCAACCCTATCTCACACACAATACATTACCAAATATCCCTTTCAATTACAGACAATACTCACATTTAACTGAGATTTTTCTACAATTTTTCCCCCAGATGAATAGCCAAAATAGCATTAAGATCAGAAGAAAGCAGAATAATGATGCTGACTGTAAAATTATAATACTAATTTTTCCTTAGGACTGAATGCATGGTGGTTAAAAGATGTTAGGAACAGTGAGATTTGGGGCTTTTTTAACCTCCAAATAACCTCCATAAAAAACTTCCTGGTTGGCAGTTAAAGACTTCAGAATTTTCATTGAGGAAAACCAAAACAAATTGTGATATTATACGCCAGCTTATTTAAAAGTGAGGAAATCAGTTAAACAAAATCACTTTGGCTTTCTTTGGTTCAAAATTCATCTCTGTCTGCAGGAGCTGCCACAGTAGCTTGAGGCAAATCTAATTTGGGGCCTTTCCATCCCACTCTCCCAGAGAGCCTTTGGCTGAACTACACCTCGACTACCTAATGTGTAAATACTTCAGGCAGATGTGTTAGGCTGCTAAACACTGGCAAAATCAAATCAGGCAGATCTGCTTCATTAGGCTGAGCAGCAAATTGGTCAGCAAACCAGAGGTGCCTACTTCAACAAAGAACTGCTTGGCCTTTTTGGCCCAAGGAATGAGAGCTACTCCATGGAGAAATTATAAGCTTTCCTGCTGAAAGGTCAAAAGGAAAAAGAAATTCTGCATCATTGGATCAACAGGCACGTTATGATGGCTGGGACTGAGTTTTCTTTGCTAGATTGCAGTGAAACAGTGCGGAATGAATGTATCCTGCCATGTGTGGTTCACTGCTCGCTACTGAACTGCATTTGGGTATAAAACACAGATGTTTGATGTCTCACAAAAGGTATAGAATGCAATATCTGGATGTCTTACTAAGAAATTACAGGGAATGCATTTACATCCAAATTCAGCTACCTGAGCTCAAGTTTTCACCTGCAAACAATAATTTTACTAGGTTAGTAATTGACATTTCTGTCTGTCTTTACAGCACAATATTCCTCAGAGTTTCTCTAGATACAAAAATCAGTGCAGGTGGCAGGACTATTGCTCTACTTTCAGAGTTGCTCTGCTCTAGTACAGTACATTGCTAAGACTGTAAAGGCAATTTAGCTTGTATTAATCATGGATTATTACTTAACAGATTTTTTTTTACTGGATTTTTTTTCACATGATAACAACTCCTCTTAGAATAAATAATGATGCCTTTTTCCTAACTGAAATAAATGCCAGACCAAAAATAATCTCAGCAGTTAGTGAAAGGACACCTTTAAATCTTTCAGCCAAGCTTATTCCCCACCACATTCACAAAGCATCCAGTTTTAACATCCATACTGAGAAGATACTGATGCACTGTAAACTAAAAAAAGTTCAGAAATGAGCCAGGAAAACAATTACTGGGATTGAGATGCATGACAGTTCACCCAAGAGTTTTGGGGGGAAACCTCACTGTTTTCCTTGATCATAGGAAATTTGATTCTGTGCAGGTCAAGCGTGTCCCTACGGTCTGCCAGGCAGGAGTAGGAAGTTAAATCAGACGAAAAATCAAGTGTGTTCTTTAATTAATTCATTAATTTTGAGACATGACAGCAACTAACAATCAACAACTTTTCAGTCTGAAGTGGGCCCTCCATCACAGGAAATTATAAAATCAAGATTGGTTCTAAGATACCCTTTAACTACTTAAACATTAATTTTAAGGAGTCCAACAGCCTCTGACTCGGAGGAAGTCAGTAAATTGTTTGAAATAGTCCTTCTGATTTTGTGAATCCTGACTCCTAAAGCAGACAGCACTGTTCTAAAAGTTATCTCAGCAGGAGGCTGAAGCCAAAAAAAAAGAAGATGAATAACAAATCAAGACCAGGGAGAGGAAGAGTCAGGTAAAAAGAAAGAATGACCCAGAATTATTCTGAGAAATGTCTTTTTTCTTCTCTTTTTTAAAACAGTATGAAAAATAAGGAAGGAGGATAATATCACAGAAACTTAAATATTGAACAATTACAATAGGCCCAAGTCTACTTAAAGCTTCTATGAAACTTAAAACCAGAAATTCAATAAAAAAGCTCCTAATTTTCATACTAGAAAGTTCCCAAGTCCCCAGTGTTGCCAGAGTAGAAGCAAATATGGCTCCCCAGGCAGGCAGAGTCTGACACCAGAACTCGATGAGTGGACAGTGGAATATTTCTCTATTGCTATTTTTCTAAAGATCTAAACTTTGACAAGAGTTTTCTAAGCTATGAGGGATGGAGGGACAGCACACAGTACTCCTCACTTCTCAGAGCAGAGAGGAGGAGAAGTGGAAAGGAAGCACCTGCCAGCAGGACTCAAGCTGATGATAAGCAGGAATGATGGTTCCTTTCCTGGTGGAAGAGGAATGGAAAATGTCACCCAGGGAACATCCTGGAGAAACTTGAGCCACCAGAGTTCAGCTCAGCCAGTTCAAGAACAGTTATTGGAAAGAGGAAGGGTATCTCAGACAGCAAGGAAAAGGCTTGGAGATGGAGGGAGCAGATTTTATCAACATCTGATTGAAGAGAGGGAGTAAAGATCAGGGAGAAAGACCCTTCTCAGTGGCCCCCAGTGACACTACAAGTGGGACAAGCACAAACTGAAATACAGGGAATTACATTTAAACTAAATTAAAAAATGTTTTTATTGAGGAGAAGTGGTCAGGACACTGGAACAGGTTGCCCAGGTAGATTCTGGAATCTACACCTTTGGAAATACTTAAAACTGAACAGGCCACAGCCCTGAAGAATCTTCTGTAGGTGACCCTGCTCTGATCATTTCAAGGTGGCCCTTCTAATCCCAATGATTCATGTGATTCAATGGTCTCAAGATGGAAAAAGTATAAAATAAAACAGATAAATAAAGATAAATAAAACAGATAAATAAAATCATAGGAGTGTGGAGCTTTTCTGAAGAAAAGCCCAACTCCTTCCTGCTGAATCATGTATTATGAAATAATGCCTCGAGCTCTCAGGAAGGAGACACCCGAAAACCTCTGCACTGTGCCAGTTTCAGCTCCTTTGCAGTTGCTACAGCTCTTGGACAGACTGAAATGACAGGAAGCCAGAAAAATGTTAGCATATTTGGAACACTATTCACTTGTAAATTCCATGGATTTTGACAGCATGTAAGTGTAAATATCCTCTGATTCATCCTTTTAATTTTGTTTGAAATTGCAGTGTGTTGTAATTTATTGGGGATAGCAAAAGACCAGGGAAAGACAGATAAAGACATCCCATACCAGAGAATTCCTTTACTTATTATTCTCTACCATTTGCAAAGTAGAGTGTTTAAAGCTTGTTGCTGCAACCCAGCTTTATGAAGAACTGGCATCTACAACCTGACCTAAAAAAAAAAACAAAACAAAGATCACCATCCCTTTCTCTTAGCCTTCAAGGAAATCCCTCATGCTCCAGAGCATCTGGCACCAAAGGCCTTGGAAGAGACAGAGAAAACTGGCAGAAAGAATGGAGTGACCATTCCCTCCACAGCTGCTGCAGCACTGAGTTAATATTGATCATATTCTCCCATCCTGCACTGAATCTCCCATTTTCAGCCTCAATGTAAATAAATTAAGAGATTATCCAAATATTACAGCTAACTACTGACAAAACAGAAAGAACCTAAGCACATTCTGTTTAAAAATGTAAAAAGGGGGATATTTAATGCCATTAGTAGCTTTGTATATGGAAGGATTCAGGGGCACATGCAGGAATGTAACTATTGATATAAAAACAGGTTTTCTGTACTATCAATTTTTTAGTAAGTACTTCAAGTGAAAGAGTATTAGAAAAGAATATTCATTCTTCCAATTATAGAGATCCATCTCTTCAGCACATTCAAAAATGGCATATGCAAGTGCCCAGGCCCATAGAAACACCAAGCCTGCAGTGCCCAAAATCCTGGAATTAAGGAGAGAGTTAAAAATGGGGTTGCAAAGTGTTGGGGCTGTACATTACAGCACAGAGTGTTGGAACAGGCAGGGTGGTGAACTGGTAAACTGATGGAGGGGAGTAAAGGCCACTAACTAGAAATCCACTTTAGAGTCAGGTCAAACCTTTCTTAATTGAAAACATAGTGCCAAAATGAGGAAAAAAAAAAAAAAGGCAGCAGAAATCCTACAGGAGGAAAACTGGGACAATTTGTGGGAAATGGAAAGCATTCTTCTAGAGGGTGGTTAAGAAGGATGAGTGGGAAAAAAAGACCCAGAATGGGATTTAAGTAAAGAGATGTATAAGGAGCACAGGCTGCTCTTCCTTATGCCACCATCACCTCCAAAATAAAAAAATGAAAGAATTCTTCCAGTTGTACACTTAAGCAAATTAAGCAAATCTACAGCTATTTCATTAATACCACTTTGCTGCTCCAGCACAGATAAAAGAAGGTGACAAACTGCCCTTTACAAAAGCTACAAAATCTATAAGAGCAGTAGAACCTATTCTGCAGTACCCACAATGCTCTCTCACACAAAGCCACCATCTTCAACCCAAAAAAGACCTGGTATGAAACATTACCATTCAATAAAAAAATCATTATTGGGTCCCTTAAGTAGGCCCTGAAGTAGAAGGCCGTGGTGAAAATTTATCAGGCATTTTTCTGCAAATGGAATGTATGCTCCAGTACCCTAGGAGCTCTATAGTACATGAAATTTTAACAGAATTGTTAATGTCTTTCTAGGTTTTATAAGACCACAAAGAGATACTCATCATGTGCTTTTACCACAGCAGATAAATGGTAATGCCTCTAGTACACAACACTTTCACAGTGGCTTGAATTCGAGTCATCTTCCACTCTCTTGGTGAGAAAATTAATGGGATCAATAAATTTTTCAGTATCTCCAGATAAGACTCTTTACCTTCACAAGCTTGATCAGTAAATTCATGATGCACAGAAGGGACCACAAACAACTTGTTATGTGGATTCCCTGAAAGGTTAGTCTGCTCTGAGAAACAGAAAATGTCAAAGGCCTGGGAGTTTTCAGATGTGAACCCACGTCCCGGTATGGGAAAGCTTTGTGGAAGATCCTAAAGGTCAGATGTGAGGGTCTCTTATCAACAAGGTCATATGTTAAGTTAAACTGAAACCAAGAGGAGTGAACTCCCTGGAACCACAGCACTCTGATTACAGTAAATGTATTTTTAAAGGGCAAGAAGTTTTAAAAGGGATGCTTAAAAGCGTATTTACCAGAATAGAGAAATATGTACATTAAAGAAGCTGTTCTCAGGTAATTTCCGTAAATATTTCCAGTGGCATGACAGTTAAAGCTACTTCCAAATGAAAAAAAAAAAATCTATTTGTAGTTATTAATTTTTGGTTCCCTCTGACTGGAAACAATAATGATTTCAGTGGAGATTGAAAAAAAAAACAACCAAACAACAAAACAAATGTAGTTTTTCTGCATATTTTAAACTGGTAAACTTTGTATTTACTTTTGTTACAGATTTTGTCAGAAAATTTTGCTAATTTTATCTTGGGACATTTTGCTTTGGTTAAAAGAAATGACGATTCTGAGCTTTGTTATCTTTTAGGAGAGATACATGAGAAAAAGGCCATTATCTCTTTACAAGGGGAATGTGCAGGCACTAAAATACATCCTTGCCTTTGAGCTAAACAAATCTTGAGCAGACACACGGGCTTAGAGCAGCTTGAGAACAGAAGAGGAAATTCCACCAGAATTACTTCAGCCCTGTCAGGTTTTTGGTTTTGTTTTCATTTCAGGAGGCAGTTTTGAGCATGTACAACCTCCCTTCAACCTCCTCCTACCTGGGTTATCTGACAAGTCTGAGCTCCTTTATCTGCAGGGCAGCTCAGTGCCCTGATTCCCATCCTTCCCTGTCAGCCATGGCAGGCTCTGATGTTCCTCCTGGAAGCACACTCTGTCCAGGGAGGCCCTTCCCTGGGATAATGGATGCACTTCCAGCAGCTGAGGCTGTTCCCCTGTGGGCAGCACCCTGAAGCTCTGCTGGAAGCACAGCTTGAGCTGAGCTGCTGCAAGCTGTGATCCTGTGGAGCTCCTGGGCTCCCAGCAGGGACGGTGCCTGGCCACCGAAGCTGACACCACAGCACGTGTGGGAGGGAATCTCCCCCTGCCCAGGACCATTCCAGCTGCAGCTTGCTCAGGGGCTGACTATCACCTCCCTGGTAGGGAGATCTACACTGTCCTGAATTGTTTGAGGAAAGCTGAGCCGATTCAGAGTGCTCCTCTCAAGTCCTGAACACACTGAACACATTAAAACAAGCAAAGCCCCCAGCTCTCACTGGAACACTGTTCCCATTCCCCCACATTCAGGGATGCTGAGAAGTTTTTAGGGTGGCAGAAAGCAAAGCACTTCCCCAGGACACACCACCATGGAGCAGCTCCTGGGCAGGTGAAGTGCTTTGTTTTGATTCCTGCTGATGCTGCAGCCTCCCAAGAGACTCCAAGAAGCACAGGGCAGGAGAGAAACTCAAAGGAATGGAGTGGTGGCTGTCTGGGTTCCACACTGGGGCAGTGAGCTCCTCACCCCCCCTGCACAGACACAGGGATGAAGGACACTCTCCTGCTTTTTGTGATGTTATCACACTGCTAAATATAACAAAAGCAACACCTCCCTTTTTAAAAAAGCTAAGGTTAGACAAATGGTCAGGGAAATAAGCTCATATTCTCCCTAGGGCCAGGTTTCAGCATTATTATGCAAATAGAAATTGTCTTATGCTGCAGATTCACCTGAGGGAATCGGCCCCAGAATCTGAAAACTGAAGGATTTCTCAAGGTGAGCACAAGCTACAAGTTCTGGCCTAAGGTTTGGTGCAGTTTTGGAGGTCAGACTGTGCTTCTCCAACTCCAGCCAAGACCCTCTCAGAGATTCCATGGTTTATTTCTTAAAAAAACAAAACAAAAAAAACCCAAAACAAAAAAAACCCAAAACAAAACAAAACAAAAAAAAAACCACACAGTTTTCCATGGAACTAGACACTTTCACCAGTAATTCACAAGAAACGCTTTTGCCTTGCAAGAAACACATCAACAGAAGATAACTTAGTGATTTATTTTGTAAACGTTGTGTTTTAGCAAACACAGAAGCCTGATACTGGGAATTGATGATTTCTCTCTTAATGAATGTTGAGCCATATATAGGCCAGTGCTATGAGGCTCCCATCACAACAAAAGGCCCCTGTTATTAATGGCTACTTTATCATTTAAAACATGCATGTTGTTACTTAAAATGGCAAATTGCTTTGCACTGTCCTTGAAGTGCATTGCATAAATATTGTATTCAAGACTTAGCTTACACTTCATAAATAATTCATTTTCAAAATACCCTTCTATGAGACCACCAGCTGGCAAGATGCTCAATTTTCTGGTAAAAACATATATTTATTGCAAGACTTATTTTAACTTGTTGAAGATTTGCTAAAAGCCACATGTGACAGATGTTGTAAGAAATGTATTCAACCCAAAACCTCAGGAAGCTGAAAGCCTCATTCTCCTGGTAGGTTTTGTACCTCTGCATAAGCAGTTTCCTTTGCAGGGGAAAAGCTGAAATCTATTCAAGGAAGTTTTCAAGTACTATTTTCTGATAACCCAAAAATGACTGATAGCAGAATATGTGATGATCAGAAAAGTTTATAGATTTCATTACAGTTCTTTTCACTACAATCCTTCCTCCACCATTTCCATTTCATGTTGCTGCATTTAAACTGCTGTACAAACTTGTTCAAAGTGCTCAACATTAAAAAAAAAAAATCAAAGGAAATTTCAGATAATTAACTTTGATGAATGAGCATATTTTAATTCATGTCTGGTAATATTCTTGTTAATGACATGTCTGCTTAGGACATCCATTAAAAGTCCATTAACTTAACAGGGAAAGTCTAATAAAGTTATCCTGGAAATTTTCTGGTATATTAACATTATGGACTTTTAATGAATATCTGCTGTAGGAACTGCTATTAGCAAGGCTACTATTCTAATTAAACTTGGGCTCTGAAAGTGAAAAAAAAATGTATAAAGATAACAACAAGCAGAAGTAGCACTTCTTTTGAAAATGACTATAAGGGAGATGGGTACAGGTCACAAACCATGCTATCACTAACAGCTATAAATTACTATATTGTAGCTTTTTTGTATCCTGCCATACAATATACCCATTTTGAGTGTGTCCTTCATGTCATCAGTTGCTGGGGCTCCTTTTTACTCCTTTGTTGTTGAGATTGAGCAGTACAGGAAGGCCTTCCAGGCCTTTCTGAAGGGTAGGAGATAAAAAATTTAAACACAGTTTCTCACAACAATGCAAAGCAAAAAACACACTTAGGAAGTCTGCTCCCTTTGGGCACCTCAGCAACCCATCTGAAGCTGCTGACATTCACAATAATGCAGCAAAATATCTCTTTACATGTATATATCTTTTATTCATAGAATCAGAGAATAGGTTGGGAGGGACCTTAAAACTCATCTCATTCCAACCCCTTGCCATGGGCAGGGACACCTTCCACAAGAGCAGGTTGCTCAAAGCCCCATCTCTCTATATATATTTATATTTATATATATGTGAATATATATGTATATTTATTAATATGGATATATATGTAGATTAAAACCCAATCCTGATATACCTATTTTTTCATACTTATCCTTCACCAAATCTTCCAAACCAATCATTTTCCAGAAACTGTCATCCCAACCTCTATCTGACGTGTATGTCCACTTGCACACTACTGTACAGAGAGACCTAGAAAAGAGACAATATAGGCACAGAGTCAGGCAAATGAACACATTTGGGTTTAAACTTGTGACTAGAAACAAGTTCCTGCAAAAGGATCTCTTCTCCACTGGTCAAAAACCCCAGCAGAATGCTCATATTAAAAAAAAACCAACTGGTTACTGTTTGGAGTGCACATCTTGAGGACCTTAAAAGGACCTTGTGTTTAAGATTCTTCTCTGCTGAAACAACTCCTGGTCTGGCCACTTCACTGCATAAATCAGTCAAATAACAGGCTGTGCATGTGCCTGGGGAGAGCAGGGCAGGAACAGCAGAGTGCTGCTCTCCCAGGCTAAATGGCTGGTTTGCACACAGTTTGTCCTTAGGAAATCTTGGTCTTACTTCTCTACAACTGAATTACAATTTGCAGGAGATCTGGAAGATGGGGTCAGAGGCACAAGTCTCACTCCTGAAAAGCTGATGTTAAACTCTGCTGTGCCAGGACAGCACCACAGGGCACAGGCAGGAGCAGAATACACACAGAGGAAAAGAACACTCACAGGAAAGTCTATCCTAACACACAGAATGGTTTTTATCAATATCTCTGACCTTATTCCTCCCCAAAGTATGAACAATATTCCTGATGGTTTAGTATTACATAGGCCATGTTCTGTCTGAACACTAAGAATCATCTCAAAAGATCAGTATTAAACTGTGCTTGAAAATCAGTCAACTAAAAGGTATGAAAAATGCTGAATACCACTGGAAACTGCAGCTCTGTGTAGTCCTGGGAATTCCACAGTACCAGCAAGTGCAAGACAGCTCGGATGCATCTTGGGGAAATACATCATCATAACTGTTCTCAAAGAGAAATCCTGCTCAGAGGTGGATTTTCTTTGATGTTTTACAAGACAGCTTATTTGTGACTCATGTTTAGCCAAGGTGAGCTTACACAGACATATTCTCTTTATTAGGATGGTACAATTTGAACGTGTATCTTCAAAGCAGACTCAGTTTTACTGAAGCATTTGACTTTTTCTTGCAGTTTTGCATAAGTAAAAACCAAATAAAATTTCTCTCTTCAAAATTATTTTTTGGAGCAAAAGGAAATCTTCCCTTTCATCCACGAAAACTACCCAAGGACTGAAATATGAATCACAGAATGGATTGGGCTGGAAGGGACCTTAAAGCTCATAATTTTCCAACCCCCTGCCATGGGCAGGGACTTCCACTAGCCTAGGTTGCTCCAAGCCCCATCCAACCTGGCCTTGAGCAGAAAAAGAGAAGCTATTTTTATTTCTTATCTGCAAATCAAAGTTTGAGCTTATAGCCACTGATACTGCAGACAGAGTAAAGGCAAATAAGAATAGGAAGAGCCTTTCCACCCAGCTGGAAAACTATCTGGGACTTGTATTCCATGTTTTGGGGGGGTTACAACAAGAAGCAACATCCTCTTATGTGACACTGAGCAGAAGATGGGATGGTTCCATGGACTCTCTAAACTCCCACTTTCTCATCTGGGACAGAAATGTGTATTTTAAATGCCTTATGTCTCCTTCCATCCTTTTCTACTGGAGTAACCATGTTTTTACAACCAGAGGACAAGTCATTCACATCCCACTGGTTGTAAAGGTGTGTTGGTTGCTCTTTGCTGCAAGAGAATAATTAACATTACATATTTAGGGGGAAAAAATACATTAGTTAACTATTTCTATCCCTACAAAAAATGCAGTCAATAAATGCAGAGATTATTTCAGGACTACCCTTAAAACACTTCTGACACTCCCACCCCCTCTTTTTTTCTTAATAGTTTAAGAACAGACCACACAATCACAACTCACTGTCTGGTTTGAAAACAGAAAAAGCACATGACCTGTAACTACAGCAATGACAATGTTGATATAAGGAATTCCAATTTCCAAGGATTTAAAAGCCAGACACAGAAATCTAATTAGGATCTTTGACAAAAACTGGGTGAATAAATAAATTCTAGGCTGAAGAAAATACTGGGAAAAAATAAACATTTTCCCCAAATTGGTTCAAACCTCTCGTTAAAAGGAAAAAAAAAGACAGGGTATTTGAAATAAAAAGCACTTCATTACTTTAGGAAAAATTTAGACATAAAGAGGGAAAAACAATGCATCAAATTTTCCCAAATATGGGAAATGCCAAATCATAACAAATTATCATCAAAACCGAATACGTCTTTTTCTAATTAGATTGAAGCTCTGAACTAATGCCACACCCTGAAAAAGGCTCCAAAGAACATGTTTGAAACAGGGGCCTGTTGTCCCACACAGCTCCCTCTGTGGAACACCACAGCACACACACAGGCCCGTGGAATCACTGGGGATGGGGAGAGATCACCCCCTGCCAATCCACAGAATTCCAGCAGATCCCAGCTCCCTGGCAGGGTATGGCTGGGCTCAACACATCCTGTAGATTCATAAATGCAAAGTGCTCACAGAACAAGGATAAACAGAGGAGTTTTGGTTGGATTTTTAACACAGTATGGAAAACAAACTGGGAAAAACAACTCTTCCTAAATGAACTGACTGGCAGATCTCTAAGTGGAAGGTTCTGGTACGAAAATCAATCTCAGATCTGAGCTAAAACACTAACACATTCTGTTGGCAGGTTTTTATTTTCATGGCCACAGCAAGAAACTCAAAATGCTTGTTTTAAACACAGTCTGAGCGTTTACACTTCTCTGGGATTCAAATCTCCTTCTTCCACTCTTGCTGCCACTCAAAAAGTAGGTGCTTCATACCAATCCCTAATATCAAAGAGAAAGTGTCATACTGCAGAAGGGCATTCTGCTCTCTTAGATAACAGTTCAGAGGGAAGGATTTCTTTGTGATGGCCATGATGGATTAACATCACCACATGCTTCAAAAGCACCTGGATGGGTTGAACTCAAGCCCCTGCCCCTCAACTGATGAGGTGCTCAGTCTGTATGTCCTAGAGAGCTCTGTGCACATGCAGAGAGAACAGTTTGGTCATGGCTTGTCACTGCTGAAGCCAATGGTATGGATGTATATTATATATGTAATATTTATTTCTATTTTTTTATGTGTTAACTTTGTAGGAAATCACTCAGAGATTCTCCTCCAGAGAATCACCCTGATTACACAACTCCTAGCTTGGGAAAATTTTATCCAGAAAGATACTATGGGAAAGAACCACCCAGGGAACCAAATGAAAGCCTCAACTATGAGAAAATTTTATATTTCACCAAACTCCTAAGTTTGATGAGATGAAGGGCAGATATTAAACAGAAACAGTACTGATATCTGCTGTGGTATATTCCATTTCTCCTATGTGGCAGCATTGCCTCAATTATTTGGTCATAAACACCAGACTTGTGCTGGCTGCAGCTGGATGAACCAGATGGGTTGAAGCAAATGCTCCTCTTATTTACTCCCAGGATGAGCTGGGTTCAAAGGTGCAGAGAAGAGGCAATCCCAGAGGGAACAGTCCTCTCCTGACTGCCTAATCTAGCACAGGATTTGAGGAGCCATGCATGGAACCCCTCAGTAGCACAAGCCATATGTAGCCAGTCTGAAATACCATGAGTTTGGAGACTCTTGTCCTCAAGCATATTCCCAGCACAATGAAATGAAATATTTCCTTTCTCTGTTCAGAACAAAAAGTTTTGCTTAGAATATTCCTACTGAAAAAAAAAACCCAACCGTCGTGCATGGAAAATTTGTATTTTATTTAAACCAGATTTTCAACAAGAAAATGATTATGTTTAGTTTCCTACAAGTTTCTTGCTGAAGACTGACTGGATGTGCTGAAGTCCTGCATGACCAGAATCTCAGCAGTCTTAAAAACACAGAGAGTCTGTGAACACACACTTGTAATTCCCAAAATGCTGTCTGGAAGCAAATAACCTGCAAAAGGATCCAGGGCAACCGGACTTGTGATCACTCAGGTGATCAAAATTTGTTTCTGTGTGGCTCTTCCCACATTATCTGCCCGTTCTGAGTATTTTCTCTCACTCTGTTGTAGTTCTTGGAGAAAATGAAATCAGATACATTCATTGAAAATGGAAATCACTGCATGCTCTAAGTTATCAGTATAAAAAGGTATCTAAAAAAACAAAGTCACAAAAAACTTCTCCACAACTACTTAGGAGTCACCAGAGCTTCACAGGTGGGTCCATTCTTTGTTGACACATCTCCCACACTCCAAAAGGGATAAAGCCAGCATGGATATGATTCCCAAATCTGCAGAGATCCTGCCCTGCCTGGGACAACACCTGCTGTGAAAATAATCCTGGGGGTTACTCCTTAACTGCAGCTGTCCTGTGGAAGTCAGTGGAAGTCATCCCTATTTTGAATATAGGTTGATAGGTGAGTCCTATCAACTAGAAGTTACTAAAAGAAACAGTTTTATCCTGAAAAGTGACCCCATAAGGCACTTCTACATGACCTTCCATTCCAGAGGGCTGGTACAAGATCAGTTAGCTCGGAAAATGAGTCAGTCACCAGCCTGAAAGGCAGAGAACCCCTGGGTTGGGCATCCTGAGGTGAATGGCAGCTTTGTTCTCAATTCCAAAGCAAAAGGATCTGCTCCATTCATCCCAACTGCTCAGAAATGAACCTAAACTCATAAACTTAATTAATTTTGTAGGCATCATTAACAGTGCAGCAGTTCAATCACTGCACCACTGAACTAAAGCCAGCTGCACCTGCTGAGGGCTGTGCCAAAGCTAAATCCTACAGAAGCAAGGATAGGGTACAGTTAGATCCCAAAAGGAATAGCATGCAGTAGGATAAAGTAACTCTCTGTGGTCTGTTGTGCAGATTTATTTAAAGCCACAAAGAATCAAAAGCTAAGAAAGCAAGAAGGAGACCTGAAACAATGGAGTGCGACTGTCACAACATCAAATGATTTTTCTTTTGTTCCTCAAAGTTTAAATTCAAAACAGATTGTGAATTCAAATTGTAAACCAGGGTGTAGATTCTGCTCAAATGAGCATCTCCACACATTGACATCTGGGCCAGGCTGCCAACGTCCTCCCAAATTATGCACCCCACAGTCTCAAGGTTTTTCACAAAAGCAAGCAATTTACAGATCTGACTGTGGTTTGTGCAAAAATGTTCCAGGCAAAAAAATTTAATACCCAGCACACATACTCTCAGCATCCAAGAACAGAACTGGGCAGTGGTGCTGCAAGAGCCTAAAATACAGTGGAGGTTATCACAGAGCAACAGGAAACCTGTAATTATTCTCTGCTCTGTTATGGTAATGCCATATTCATTAATCCATAGCCTCTGAAACAGAATCAGGCTGTTGGATCCACACCCACCACTGGCATTTAGGAAAAATGTCTCTGCCTGCTTGGTGTATTTGGTTGCTTGGGGGAAAATTGGGAAAATTTGTCCTAAGGGAATACTTCTCAAGAAAGAGGAGAAGAAAAGTGACATCTGATCACTGAGTCTCGAAATGAATGAAGTGCACGAGATGCTGCCCCTGTTGGGCCTTTGCTACAAGGAATCAGGACAGGGGGCTGAGCTCAGGGTGGTGCAGAGGAGCTGTCCCTCAGTCCCTCAGCCCATCTCTGGGGCAGCTGGGCTGCAAAGCTCAGGGTGAGAGAGTCTCCCAAAGCACTCCCCTCCTTTCACCTCTTCAACAGCTCTTTCATTGCAGGTACACCCAGCAAAACCTGTCAGGGGCTGCTCCAGCCACCCAGCCATGCAAACCCCAAGCTCCTAACATTTACAACACATTACTTTTTATGATTATTGCCTTTGACCCAAAGCCTATGAAATTCCTGCCTGCCCAAAGCCATTGTCTTAGCGAGCTGTGCAATTTGACTCTCTTGCCTGAAAAGCGTTTTCTTCTTCCAACAAAACATTAAACAGGCCAAACAAAGAAGACAGGTGGGGAAGCCTGTTTGGGACAAGTAGCAGACACATTCCCAGTTGTACTCATGGCCTTGATTTTCAGTCTTTACATGTCTGAGGATTTAAACCTGTTCAATAAAGGTAGCAAGGAAATTACTGTAATCAGTGTTAGCAATTCTACCAGCTTCAGTCTTCCTATGCTCTGGGTAACACTTCTATTTATCATAAATAATTAAAAATAGTCTGGCTGCCATTTAGATTTTTTGAAGGAAGTTAAATACCACAGCCAAAGCAAAGCTTTCTCCCCACTTTGAAATCTTCACTATAGCTGCAGAGAAAACAATATTAATACAAACAAGAATGATCCAATATCATTATGAAAGGCCAATATTTGTTCACACTAAGGCTAGTGGCAATTTTGTCATATTTCATAGATGAAATAGAATTAAACTCCAGATCTCAAACCTTAATGTTCAAAAAAATTACTTGGATGTTTTCTTTTTTCCTCACCATGAGGAAAATAGCTCTTCAGTTTCCAGCAAAAAGGATTTAGTAGAAAGGACTTCTCTTTCCAATTAGTGTGCAAGTTTGGTAGAAGACACTAATCCACAAAGCCACTGACCAAAAAGACAGTAAACAGCTCAGGGCCTACAAGCTGCACACCTGAAGGTAGTGCAGATACTGATATTTGGCTATATAATACCTGTCCAAACTCTTACAAGTTTTTTGGGGGTTTTTTTGTCGCTGCAAAAAAATTATTTTGAAGTACTACATATGGTGTGAAGATTTCACAGCTTTTCCTTCAGAGCTGTGATTAAAACATTGCTTTAATGATACAGTATTCCTCACATTTTTTCCTGAACACTGCTGACTCAGGGATCTCACAGGGTCCTACCAGACAGCCTCCCAACCAACAAGACTAAACTTGGGGTTAAAAATCTGTGAACTTGTATTCAGCAGCTCTGTTGGCCTAACATCTGGAAAAGTCAGAATTCTCACTGGACTGGTGGCACAGCTTTTATTTAAAAATATAAACCAGGTCTCCCTTTCCCTGCCATAAATCTCGCTGCCAAAGCAGAGCCCATGAAAGAGCAGCGCTCTCTTTTAGGTGAGAGAGAGACCCTTAGGGAATGGCAGCTCCATCAGAGCCCTTGGGAGACTGGGATCCATCAACACTCTCACCAACAGGAGTAGGCATTACACCAGGACTTCCAAACTGATCCAGACAGCATGGGTTTAGGTTTTTTTGTTGGGATATAGGGTGTAGGAGTCGTGATTCTCCTGAGCTCACACCACCCTGGGTGTGTGTGGAAGCCACTCAGCCCTCAGCAACAAGGACTGAGCAGGGAACAAAGTCTTTCAATCAGCAAATCAAAAAGTTAAAACTATTTTTGTAAAGGGGAAAAAGTATTAATTAACTCAAAACTCGCTCTAATATTTGGTGTTCATGCTGTAACACTTAGAGGTTTTTGGCTGGCTTTTTAAATCACAGGATTTTCTAAGCAAGTCTGTTGCTTACTTAAAGGGACAGACTTTATTGTATGAAAAATACAATTCACATTTGCAATTTTCTACACCCACATCTATAATTAATCTCCTCTGAATACAGCCACTCCCTGACGAGATTCCATGTTATATTTAAACTCTGGGTGCCACTTTGAAAGTAAAAAAGGAAGAACAATAGGATCATTTTCAAAGCCTACACAGCAGCACAAGGTTTCAAAGCAATGAAGTGCTTTAAACTCCAGCATCAACCTTCTGACCACCCAACCAGAGTGAAGACTGACCTCCAGTTACCACCACAATAAGCACAGAGGTCTCTTGAGAAATGTAGACTGTAGATGTTTCCTGTGTTCCAAAGGAGGTATGAGACTGATGTTATATTACATAGATAAATCTCAGATTTACTGGAAGGGTGTTGGGAAAGACCCTTTTGTGCCACTCAGACTCTAAGGATTAATCCACTTTAAAAAAATTCTGTGTTGGATGAGGTACTTAAAATTTAAAATTTGCACATCTTGTTAGAAATGTGAAAATGTGCATTTGATACAGAAGGGCTGTAAGGAATCTGGCTTGTTTTATTTTTTCACAAGTACACACACACACGTGTTTGTAATGTGTACACATGCAGATATTTACTTTGGATTGGGAGAATGTGCCTGTTTGTACTTGCTGTAATCTATTTAAACCTGTCCTTTAAAAATACAAATAAATGCACCAAACACTGCAAATGTCACAAAACTCATCCAACAGAAGGTGAATCACACTGACCACAATGAGATGATGTTTCTTCTTCGATTTGTAACAGAGTCCAATTCTTTTAGAAGTGTGTTTCTCTTTAGAAACACGCTATCAAAAGATGGGAAGACTTAAGAGTCTTGAATTCAGTTTTCCTAGCAGTTATGTCACCAAACCTGTAGGGAACCACCCATCTGAAGTGCAGCTTATCGAGTCAGATTAATCCCTTGTGTGCATCTAATAACTTCAGTGGATGCACTTAGCTAAACACACTGAGCTGGATCAGAAAGTACAAAATAAGACCATTTTATCCACCCACATATGCCTCACCATGTCATGAGGCAAGGGCAGATTGCTGAGTTTTTAAATTAATTTCATTCTGTATTATGTTACAGAACACCCAACCAAGATTCAAGCCCATTGTCTTCAGCATTGCTGGAGAACTCAATAATGAGACACAGTCCTAGACAAAAAAATGTATTGTCTAGACAAATCAGACATAGCATGTGGGGCTTAGTCCATTCCATTAAAAGATGGCAAACAGAAGCAAAGAAAATTGAGGGATTTGGCCAAAGGTCAAAGAGTAAACTTTATCCAGACCCCTGAACTGAATCCTGAACTCCAAAGGCTCAGTCTAGAGAGTGAGACCCAGGCAGATTCAGACACTGATGCTGAACATGTTAAAAAAATCTTTCTATGGACAACCATGGTTTAAATCTTTAAATATGAGAGAAACAAAAAAGTGTGCACATATATAAAACTGAATCACTGTTTTAAGTAACCACTGTTTTAAGTTTTACAAGCTTAATAAGCGGAGGAGAGGTTATAAAGAAAACATCATCCAAAAAGTGGCAAGGGAAATAAAAAGCAAAACTGGAAGTAGAGCCCACGTCTCCAGCCACTGCAGCCCAGCAGCCCTGGGACATTCCTCCTGCCTTTTGCAACATCAGCAATGTTTCAGTTCAATTTAATCACAAAAATATATTCTTTCAAGCTCAGTATTTCAAGCAAACCACTCTGCAATAGGAAGTCAAATATTTATTTCAATTAAGAGCTCGTATTTAAAAAACACATTTTCTCCTGTTACCTTCTGGTAGTTAAGAATATGACACAATAAGTATTGGTACACAGAGCCAGTGAACAGTTTCCTCTGGAAGTCTGAGCTTGAGCAAATTGACCACAGCTCAAGGCTTCACCAAACACTCAAGGAAGCTGGTGGAGAGATTAAGCAAAGGCTACAAGTCACTGACAAAAAGGAAGTTGGGTCTCAGCTCCCTCCCCATCATGTAGCTTTGGACAGAGTGAGATTATTCCTGTCAGCAACATCAGCTTCTCCCAATATAACAACAGCACAGCCACATGTGCATCACCCAGCACATCTGGCAGCAGCAGGCACTGCCCCAGTCACAGGCACACGGCCACTGCACAGCTCAGACGTGCTCATCCCACAGGGATTAACAGGGCCAGGCTACAGGAAGACCACAGTTACTGCTCCATGGCCCTGTGTCGTTCCTCTGGGTGAAAAGCAAAAGAAGGACATGCACACCCACCACCCATGTTCAGGGAGCAGAAGGATTTAGGGAGTCCTTGACTCCTGCAGCAGTTTGGGAAGTGTGGCAGATGCTGAGGGCGCTGCCTGGCCAGCACCATCTGCACCCTGACACTCCAGACACCGACCAGGAACACAAATCTCCACAGGATCAGGGCTACACTTCATTATGTGGTTTCTGCTGTCTTCATACAATTGAGCAGAATCAGAGTGGTGTGAAAAAACCCCACCCTTACAGCCCTACCAGTGGTGTTTTGAGAGAGAGAACTGCTAGTCTGGAAACCTCTTCACACGTTCGCTGCAAAGACACATTTTACTAATTCATGAGTAAATAATGTATACATTCCTAACATCAAACTGTTGATAGTCTAATTTAGCACAGCACTTGAACACATGTGTGAGTATAAAGTCCTGAAGAGCTGTCAGTGGGGTTAATGGGAGTTTTTACCAGCTTAGTCAGACTGTGCTGAACTGGAGCCTCGGCTGTCATGCACTTGTGGCCAGACAAAGCCTAAGTGAAACCAGAACAGAAGCAGGGAAATTGCCAAGAGTACTGCAATAAAAGAACGTCTTAATAACTGTATTCTGATGGAGGCTGATCCCATTTCACGTGCTAAACTTGAATATTGAGCCCTCCTTTATTCAAGGAACCCACCTTCAATTCTTACTCAAGTTTGGATGACAGTATACAGTTGCCAGGGGCACCTGAATCAAAGATACACATTAGATATTCCTACTCAGGGAATGAGCTGTGTTGTTACCTCCTACCACAAAAACCAGTTCAGTCAGTGTAAACTCTTAAAACCATAAAGCCATTCCTAAATACTAGATATATTCTGTCAAAATTTAGTCAGTATCAATTTTTGAAAACAGGTTTTGTTAGATTTTAAGGTAAGTGCCTTAAATCAAAGGAAAAGCAAGATGACTCATTTTACATACATCATACATGTACTGTGTGCTTAAAATATTTTAATATTTTAAATGACAGCAGCAGTGCATCTATTTCTGGAGTATCTTTAATTAATAATAATGGTATGCATTTATAGCCCTTTGTAATTGTATTCATGTAAAAAAGAGAGCACATTTCTGAGCAAATCTCAAAAAGCAAAGACACCAACAGTATTATTTGGACAGCTGTGAGATTTCATAAACCAAAGAAAGAAAACCCCACCAAGGAGTTCTGAAACAGGTAACAGAAGTGAGTAAAAGAACACATAAATTTCCATAAAGTAAGAATGAAAAAACATTTCAGCTTATTTACATCAGCAGGGAGACAAATGGAGATCCATGCAGAAAATAAGGAAGGCTATAGAGTAGATAAATCAGATGTCATTATTCCTCAGAAGGCAGCAATAAAGACATTCAAAGAAAACAAGCAATCATTCTGCAGTTGAAGAGGGTATTGCTGGGACCAAGAGAAAACAAAAGAAAAACAAAAAGGAGGCTATATTACATGGATACTTAGACTGCTTCCAGCCACATTAATAGAGAGAAATAACATAAGGGAATATAAATGCTCATTAACTGAGCATGATTTCAAAGCACTGGCCCCAGAAGGATGCTAACATGCTGTCAGTTCTAGGATTCCTCTCTCTTTTCCTTTCCTCTGAAGGCATCTCTGCTGCCACTGCCAAAGAGAAGGGACTGCACTAAATAAACTCCACTCTGGCTTGTTCTAACAAGCAGTCAGATCAACCCATGGGCTCTTGGGAGAGTGGCTAACAGAAAGAAGTTGCTCCTCTAATTTCAGATGCTTTAGCCTGTTACACAAAGAAGGTGGACACGATTGGTTTTTACATTCATTTAAACCCTAAAAACAACTTCACCTGGGAATGCAGATCCCCAGCTCTCTCAGAGCCAGAGCTCAGCCTCCCAGGTACTGCCTGAGCTTGTCTCATACCCAGCACTGGGAAAGGTGAGGCTGAACCAGCAGGGTGGAGTTTACCACTGCTCCAAAGGCTAATGAGCCCTTTCATGCAGCCCTAACAACACTCAAATATTTGTCTTTCCCTTTCTTGGAACTTGAATTACACTGCAATACTTGCAGAAAACACACTGACAAATGCTGCAAGCCAGAGAAGAATGGACTAAAAGTCAATTGAAATTCCCTGTGTTAGATAACTAAAAAAAAAGAATGCTTTATTCCCTCTTTAATGGTTTACATGTTTCTAATGAAAAAAAAAAAAAGATCTCCACATTTGTGTGTTTTATCAAATTAAATGATAGAATTAAAAAGATCACTGTTCATGAAGAGCCTGTACATCTTCATTTGAGAGAAATTAAGAATGAAATTTCTAAAGGCAATTTTGTAAACTATTTATTTATGAGCTTGGTCCTAAAGAGACGTGGGTGTGAGTAACTTGACCTGACCAAAAAGTGTCCCTGACGTCAGCTGGGGCATTTCTGTAAGTCACGTGCCTGCAGAAGCAACTGCAGGATTGTGCTTGACTTATCCCATATGGATTTTCCTTGCTACCTCCACAGTTAGGTCAGCAGTATCAGGCTGCACATTCTGCCATTTTCATTGCTGCAAAGTGGTCTGCACCCTCACAAAAAAAGCACAAAGAAAATCAACTCCCTGAGGTCCTGAAACAGTTCTAGAGGTGAAAGGCCAACTTTCACTGCTTCAAGACCTGGAGAGAAATCTCAAGGTCTGAATTTAACTGAGTTCTCCTGCCCTGACTTGCCATGGATGGTATGGGAATGATGAGGAGGGACAGCACAAGACTTGCTGGCCTGCAGGAATCAGAGATTGGCAACTCTGGATTGCAGCAGTGAAAAAAAAAAATAAATAAATAAGCAAATCTGCGTACAGATCAAAAAATAACAAGTGCCTAAAAGACAGCAGTTACTTAAGGAGAATTTTCTGGATACTAAATCCACAGTACTTGAACAGTCTGCAGATGCTTTTGTCATATGACAAATGCTGCCAGCAAGACATGAGATGAAAACTCCTCTGGCTGGACTGACCTTGATTTTTCTTGATATTTTCAAAATACACTGTTTCTTCACAATCAGTGCCAATTAATCAATAACCTGCTACAGGTTTCCAAATCGTTTTCAAATACCATGGAAAGTACATATCATGAAAGGGCAAATTAATCTTCTGGGCCATAGGTGGCCAAAAGGTTCAGAGAAGGAAAATGAGCAGCACAAGAAGAACAGTTCCCCAAATATTCCCAAAGCCATCAGCCTGTTCATACCAACATGCTTGGACAGCAAATAAAGGACCCAGACCAGCAGAGCACTTAAGCACAGGCTTTAACTTTAAGCACGTGCTTAAGTGCTTTGCTGGAAAAGGGCCCAAAGAAAAGAATGAGCAGAGTTAACTGAAAAGCCCTTCAGAACTGGCCTGGCTGCTTTGTTTGTCCATTCCAGTTGCTAGTAAACACAGATTTGGATTTAACCCATCTCACAAGAACAGTGACCTGGTACAGCCAATCTCTGCACTCAGGGAAGTCCCAGGAACTGGAAAGGCACAGCAAGACACACTTGGAATTTAGGCTACTCAAAAGGCACAAGTAGAAGTAGCATCTCCACTTCTCTCTAGCAAGAAAATCCACATGAGGGCCCAAACCATTAAAAATGCTTTTACCACACAAACCTGCCTTGCTCTGACTCTTCCAGCAGCTACTCAGAACGTATTTTGGAGACCTCAAAGAGGGCACAAAACGCTGTCACAGGATCAGTGGCTCCTCTTCCTGTCTCCAGCTTGTGAAGGAAACCCAAACTTGAGCAGATAATTTCTGACTCTGGGCCCAGGGAATGTGGCAGTCATTTTACTACCTCCACCTTGGTCCATTAATAACATTTTTATATGTATCAAATTCACCCCCAAAACCAAAATCAAAACAAAGTTCCCTAGAATATCTTAAGCAATGTGCTTAAGTTAAAAAAAGAACTGGAGTCCAAAAATGGAAAGATGATTAGGGAGGTAGGTGAAGTTTGAATGAAACAATAATAAAAAGCCCTAAGAACACATCATATATTCATAGTTCTTGAATCATTAAGGCTCTGCATGACAGCTCTCACAAGCACCAGTATGGCAAATTCACTGACTTTTAAGCAGGAGTGAAAGTGGTTAAGCCCTAGGACAAATAATTTGAAAATCTCAGCACAAGTCTGATCTCAGAGAGTTTAAAGGAATGCAGACTGCCCAAAAACACAGCAGCTGTTTGTTTTTTCTGCCACCTTTCCAAGGTTCATGTCTGGAGTGAGGATAAACAGTTCTGAAAAAAAGTTATGTGGAGTTCAGACTTTAAGAAAATAAAACATCAGACTAGTATTTCTTGCAGAAAGAATAAAAAAAACCCCGAAACCTTAAATTATTCAGCCCTGAAACTTTTCAGGTAGAGCTCTCAGGAGCAGAGGTAGATGGCTTGAGGCTTCAATATATTAAAATGCATTCTCTAAACAAGTCTGCATTTTCAAAACCTTGGCCTGATGTGGTTTTCTTGAGCAATATTCCTCCAAGCAGAGTTTCACATTTAATGAGGTAAAACTGTAGTCCCCACTTTATGCACATACACACAAGTAGAGGCCCTTTCATATAAACCAAGAAGCAAATGAGATAGTGGATGAAGGCTTAATCAGCCTGAAGTGATTTCCATCAGCATAGCAGCTATCACAGTCACAAGATTAATCTGTGCTAGTTTGGACATCATTCTGTATTCTACCTCCTCCTTTCTCTGTTTGTGCCAAAACAAATGAGCATCTACTTTAATTAATTAATACCTCTCTTGATAGGGTGGGCAATCAGAAATCTCTTAACATTTTAGTAGGTATGAGTTTCTTTTGATCCACATTTAAAAAGACAGTCTGAAAAAGAAAGAGGTATCAGGAAATGTTCCTGGGTCGATTACCAGTGCAGCTAACTGGTGTGAATAAGGGTTGTCTGTGTTCCAGGCAGGTCAGAAACAGCAGGAAATAGCAGGCACCATGTTGAGATTCAACATCTGTTTATGAACTGTCCTTATACACAAAATGAAGAGTTGCTACACGACAAAATATACAAACCCAGAAAGTCTTAAACAAACTGGAACCCCTCTGGAGAGCCCCCCTGTTAGATTTACACCTGGTGCTACTGGGGCAGCAGCATGAGGAATGGTGAGCACTGAAGAACCTTACCCTGTCTTTGTGATACACATTCAAATTTTATATTTTATATTTGCATTTATATCTATCTCATGGGCAGCATGGCCCAAGATGGCACATGAAAGATGCCATCCATGAAGGAGACTAAATCCAGATTGCACATGTGCCCACAGAGCTTTGGAGTGGAACTGAGGGCAAGAATGGCAAGGGATGGGATGGATATGAAGAACGGGTGCCAGCAGTGTTTCATGCTCTTACACACTCCCTGGTTTCCCTTCTTTGTAGGGAGATGAAAGCACTCTGGGGCTTAACCTCAGTTAACAGTACAGAGGCTGTGCACAAGGTATTAAGGACAATACCACACCTACTTTTTCCACGAAGACAGGAAGAACACTCCATTTCTTTCCTGAAAGTAAAGTTACATCAGGGTATTTCTTCTTCTCAAAGGAGTCTGTTTGAGGTATTTTATATACAATGACAAACCAGCATCAGAAACTCCCAAATAGTTTCATGAGGAAGCTCAGAAGACAGAAACCACAGGAAAATAGTTTTCTTTGTATTTTATGGCATGTTCTTCCCCTCTTGTAAGTTTTAATTAAATATGAAAACACCTTATTGTGAAGATCGAGCTTCACCCTTCAGAAGAATGAGCTCACCCTGGAAAATGAGATTGGAAGGAGAGGAGAGTATCTAAATAGTTTCAAAACTGTTTCAAACCACAGTGGGGGAAAGTTGAAGTTATTTCCATCATCCTAACTCCATGTATTATGTATAGATAAATGCAAGAGGGCTTTGGGAGTGGGGAGAGTTTTGGATATAACAGGCATCACTCTCTCTGCATATCCTCATATTTTTCCCAATCACCTGCAGCATGAAGGGCTTTCCTACTTTCCTTCCCACTCTGACAGGAAATCCTTGTGCATGGGTACTACAGGCAATAGCTGGGTCACCTTCCATAAATTCTTTTCTACTCCAACAGTAGCACATGGATCCTGGGACTGACTCTGAGACAGCCTCAGCCTGCCAAGGAACACAGGGACAGCTCTCTGAGAAATTCCTATGCTCTCCAATCCACTCTCCAGAGAGTCCCAGGACACATCCACACTGCAGAACAGCAGCAAACTCAGAACTCAGGTTGACAAGTCTGAGACAGAGCACTTGAAATAAAACAAAGTGGACAAAGATGGGTTTTGAGATTCCCAGCTCCAGTTTAAAGCTGAATGTCAGCAAGCTGAACCAAACAGATATATAACTCAAATATTATCTGAAGTTATGTAATAGTAAAATATAAAACACAGAACTTTGAGAACTTCCCCTTCACTTTAAAATTAAACCAGCAGCAATGGTTAAATCTGAAATTCCAACTCTCCTATCCACAGCAGCATTGAGTTTCCTATGCATCCAGTGTCCAAGAACCAAGAAGCATAACTCCAGTCATCCCTGCTGGATCACACTGCAAGCATTATTGCTTCATCTGTTTCTCTGAAGTCAGACAGTCAGAATCCTACCATCGACATTTAATTAAAGAAGGTAGTAAGAAAATAAACAACCTTTCTTGGAATGTCTTTGATTCCATAAGTACATATACATTTCATCCATTGAAGACTGAATTACAGCCTTTCATCTAAAGAACAGCTTAATGGAATGGCACTGGAATAAAGAATGGGGGAAGGCAAAAACAAACCCTTGGTGATTTCATATAACACATTATATATTTATATAATATCAGGCTGGCTATCTGGCAGCATCAATTTGCAAGCTGCAGTAAAAGTGTTCATCACCTCAGTGCAAGCAAAAGGCAGAGCCAGGCACTTACACCGAATCAATAACCAGATCCTACTGAGAGTTAAAGCAGCAGATGGTCCATCACAATGAAGAAATGACAGAACACATACATAGAAGTGCCTGCTTTCTTCTGACACATTCTTGAAAGCACTGTATCATTGATCTAAGATTATTTTTATAAGCAGATGACAGGTCAAGCATAAAAGTGCTCTGTTTTAAAGGTTACAGAGTTGGCAAGCTTGGTATCACTGCCATGGACAAAGACTCATTTTCTTTTGAAGTCTTCCTTGTCAGGTTATTTACATTTCACAGTTAAAAGGCTCCTCTCTGGAGAACATGAATTCTAAAACAAATAAGAGAAAAAGTCCTAGGCAAGCTAATGCTACTTTAAAGACATAATGTAAATCAACCCTGACACCACCAGTGTCATCCTGAAGCACACGGAGAAGTTCCAGTGAAAGTTACTAACATTAAGCAGATTTAGAGAGCCAGCCAAAAAAAATAAAGCAAACCTGTAGGTAAACTGCCCTCCAGGCCAAGACTGTTGTTACAGCCATGTATTACAGTGAGAGGGAGAGGAGGAACACTCCAGTGGTGAAAAGCATTTGTTTGGCAGGTCTGGAGGAAGAATTGGTCCAGAATAAATAATTTATAGTGTGATCTGTGAAAATGCCTATGGAATACGACACCTAATTCTCACTGCAAGTTAGACAGAAAGCTGGATGCCCTGCTAAACACTTAAAGAATGTTACCCTTCAAATTATACGGCTCTTTTCCCAGCTATAAAATAACAATACCACTTTCTTGCTTAAGAGCACATTTAAGGGCTGAATTTATGAAGGTTCTTTCATATGCAAGGTATTACAGAGGAGTAAAGGTTTGGAGGTTAAAAAAAAAAAAAGAAGAAAAGACAAAAGAGGCCCTTGTGGGATAATAAATTTCTGTGAGTTTTAATACTTCTAAGCAGTGTATGTACACATACAATGCACAAACTTCATGCTACATAGCTTTTCTTCCCTTCCCTGGATGAGAACCCTCCTGGAATGTTATTGTTTTCAGGGGGGTGGTTTTTAAGAATTTACTGTGAATACATGCATTATATATGTGCACACCAAAACACTGCTGGGGCTGTAAATGACCCAGGAGTTCATAAACATGGCTATTTTCTTATCTGGTTCAAATTTATGCAAGGAAGCAATCGTTACACAGCTCTGGCTGAACAGAGACCCAATCTCACAGATGACAAGGGGGCTTTCCACAAGGTTTCACATAAGGAAGAGTTCAAAGGAGATGACAGATTGTTTATTACATCCCTTGTACCATGAGGGTCTGATCCTTGATGGTGTTCACAGGAGCTAATGCAAAAGAAACACCCTGAACACCTAGCCTGGCTCTGAAGAGAACTGAAATGACTGAAAAAAAAAAAAAAAAGAGAGATTAGGAGAACTGAAAGACAACAAACTCCTCTGTGGTTTATGTCCTATTTTTCCTCAGAATTTAAGGCTGTAACACCACAACCTCCTTCATTACTCCCCCCCAGCCCAAATGAAGAACAGTTATCCACTCCCACCATTAGTGAGGATGGCAGCAAGAGGAATCTCAGACTCCCAACCATCTCTTTATGAATATTACTAAGGGGAGATTGTCATCTCAACCTCACAAAAGTTAATTACAGTGTTCATATATCTCCATTGCTTCTGCACAGGACCAACAATGAAATGGTTGTTTAAACAGAGTTTCTTTGCTTCGATGGAAAACTGTGTGCACCACTCATCAGCTCAAGTAAATGTTAATGACTGTTATGGAAAAATAAAGGACATTTTCTGATACACACTGTACAGTTATTTAAGAGTCTTCTTAGGATGTTGGATGTTGCATTTTGAAACTGAAGAAATAAGACCTTTAAAAACAATGAATATAGGAACTCTGATTTGTTTTTATTATTATGTTTTAAGTGTTGGAGAACGTTTAAACCATCACACACACACTCACATACACACACACTCTCAAACTACCACTCTAGGCAAGATCAGAGCTTAACAGCCAACAAAACACACATTCAATCCCTGAGATCATTTTCCTGAAATAGAAAACTACATATGTTTCTCAAATTTCACATCAAGCCACTGCACAGCCCGAGCTGCAGGGGAGAAGGGAGCCAAGCCTGCCTTTGGGCTTGGGGGAGGAAGGACCTGAAACCAAGATGATTCCTTTCATATCACCACATTTCTCGTCCACAATCTCCACTTCACAAACACCCCCGTTTCACAGCACTTCTAGCTGGGCTTGCTTATCAAGCAGCCTTTCTTTGTCAAATTAAGACACATTGCCTTGGATTAGTGAGACTCCCTGAGTTCACGATGACTTCATGGTTGGCTCAGCTCAGTGTCTCTGTGGCAAGCTGCCAGGAATACATCCACTGCCCCCAATCCTTTCTATACTGACCTAGCTGGCTTTTTTATTTTTTTAATTTTTTTTTTCTCTAGCAGCAAATGAACACAATACAAAATGAAGGGCTAGATACTGTCACAGCTAATTAACAATCCTAACAAGTTCAGAAATAAAGTAGTAAATATTTGAAGGTCTGAATGCAAGCCTCTGCATGCAACTTCTCAATGTATGTCTGAAGCTGTTGGAAGGGGACAGTGCAGTTTTTCTTCACTGGGCAGATAAAGTGAGACACTCTGAACGGCTCCTGTTCTTGTGGAAAACACATTAAACTTCTTTTGCTAATATTTTGTAAAGGGCACTTGTACAATAACAATAGCTAAAGCTTCCTGTTTGCCTGTGTGCTTCCTGGCTAACTTTGATGAGACCTGCTGACAATTTTTTTCTTCAGCACACAGAACTCTTTCAGATTTCTCAGCAGACTCAAGGACATATCGTTTTCAAATTCAAAAAAATATATCAGACAATAATGGCCCACATTGCACCTGCCCTTCACAGTCCTGATAACTTTTCCAGCTACACATTTCCTATTTTCTGGATGAGTCTGTGTGTCACCAGTCTCCAAAGAACATGTTTTGAATTTATTAAAAGCCTGATAGCAGTAGAATTCTCTCATTTGGCAAACATACCATCACAGGGACACTTGCTTTTGGCTCCATGACAAGAAATTCATGGTACTCTGTCCAATCCACAAAAACACCATCCCTCCCCTCCCAGCCTTTCAAGATAATTCTCTCTCCTCCAGAGACTTCTCTAAACAAGTCTGCAAGTCTGAACTCTTGGGTTTCATTCCATAAACAGGACACAACACCCGAGTGCAATTCAGGATACTGTCACTGCCCCATGGGCTCAGCAGGAATCACAACAGCTTTCTGCAATATTCCCTAGGCCCTTCTTTCCAGATACAGGCCTGATTTTTAGCTCGGACATCTTTTGAAGTAGGCACAAAATATCAACAAGAATCCAAGAGCCAGATCCCAGCCAAAGGGCACCCATTAGTCATGGCAGGGCTAGGAAAGGAAGGGAAGGGCAGCTGGCCCCAAAAAGTGATGTCTGTGCTGCTGCAGTTACCACATCTCTCTGAAAGGATTGCCCAATCCTTGAAAAGGACACAGACATCCTTCAGATAATCGTTTAACTCACACTGGTTTGTTTTTTCAACAGCACCTCTAAACATAAGCTCCTCTACTAAAAGCTCTCCCTCCTCAAAGTTTCCAGCCTATTCTGGATAAAATATTTGGTGAGGGCTCCACTGGCACAGCCACGAGCAGCAGTTAAAGTAAGCAACCTCCCAGGAGTGTGTGGATGCATCAGTTTAACAGATGAAGAACAAACTCAGGGATGAACAAACACCAAACCCTCACATGTATTCAGCTGCCTGAACACCTCCAAAGACACAGCTTTAATTCACTTCTCCAAATCACAGAGCAGAGATCTGAATCCAGATTCTAGAGCACCTCTCTGGCTTTGTTGTTTTATTACAAGCCTTTCTCACTACAATTCAACAAGGGACCACACTCTACTCCTGTTCATCCCAGGGGACTCTGCATCAACTCTGCCAATGTCCAGGGAGGTCTCTGGAAGTCGAACAGTGCAACTCAAGCCCAAACTGTCAACGTCAAAACAGGTTACAAATAAACTTTTAAAACTCAATCACTGCTTAACACAAAGAGCCAGCTACTTAAACGTGCACGAGCCAAGGAACTCAGAAAGGAAAGAAAACAATTTGTCAAGTATCTTCCTGTTGAAAACAGACTGTATACTAAAGTGAGATCCCTGATCCCCCTCTGTCACAGAGACACAGACAAATATTAGTCATGTGCTTCCCAGAAATGCTTTTTATCAGCTACAAGCATTTGCTTTTCACTTTGCAGCCCGTCACTACCATAAACAGTATGAATTTCTTTCTTATAAAACTGAGAAACTCATGATCCTGAGATCTGTTGGAAGGAGATCATTTAGAAAAGTGAAGTATATGAAACATCTGTTTCATCCTTTCCCATGTAATGATGGCAAGCAGCTGAAGACTGACTGGACAAGTAATCTCACAAGAAAATTATTTGGGTCAAATTCATAGCTGAGATGAAGTCTCTACTAGATAGCACATTACTTTCTCCAGATATTAATATATCTAGAGTATAATATTATAAAAAAAACAATCTACATAAATATTCCATTTGTTCCAACATTTTTTGGTCGTTTTGGGAGGTGGCTTGTAGCACAATGCTGAACACCCTCTATCTCAATAATGTCAGCCTGACATTATTCCCTGTATTTCCAAAACCTCCTTCACAGGTCTAATCTCTCTTTTGTCAAAATTCATCTTAAATTCCAGTACACACTAGCTCATTTTGCAGTGAGTGAGCTGCCTATGATTGGAAATGGCTCTGAAGCAGAATTCTGGGTCTGAAAATATCACATGACCTTTGAGAAATTTGTGTGTGGATTCCACTCAGTTTAACAGCTTAGCCCTACTCTTATCTACAGTGTAATCCCTCACAAGATTCCAGAAACACACTAAGATTGGAGATCTGCATCTCTGGTAAGAATCTCCCATCCATAACACAGTAGCCTGTAACTAAACCAGAGGGGAGTTTAGATTTTATTAAGATTGCTGTACCCAAAGTACCATATAAAGGAAAGGTTACCAGAGGTTCTGGATGTGGGAGGGAGAGCAGTGAGTCACATTCAGCACAAGCAGAAGTGCTGAGTCTCTGAAAGGCACTGCTAAGTGTCTGTCACAGCTCTTCCTTTCCACCACAGCATTGCTGAGAGAAGACAACTGAGTATTCAAGTGGCAAAACCAACACTCATTGTTGCAGCCTTGGGGGGCAAAGCTGAGAAGTTCAAGGTTTAAATTTTTTAACTAAAGAGCTGTCAGTAACATTTTTTTTTAATGCAGAATAGTCAAGACCTGATGAGCTGATGATGAACTGGATCCTTCATCAGCCCAAAGCAGAAATAATAAAACAGAACTGTATTAAATACGGAGCATTACAGCCAACAGCTTTCCAAGAACAATGGGAATCAAAACTTTGGAACTCATCCTTTGCAACTGATGAGTGGATGGTGTTCAGTGAGATACAGAGAAATTTCAAAGCCAGGAGGTAAAAAAATCTTAGAAGATGTTTGAACCTCCACCTCGAAGGTAAGACACTTACTGTTTATTATAGGTCCACTGGAAAAAACAAACTTGGCAACAAGGCAATTCAAGCCAGCAGAATGAAAGGTGAAAGACAAAGGATTTCATACTTAGAAACACACATCAACAACTGCTTTTCAAATACATCAAACTCTGATCTCACACACTACTTAACTTTGTGCACAGTGACCTCACTGAAGGCAAAAAGACTTTACATAATTTCTAAATGTCAAATGCACACAAAATGCTGTAGAGAGCCCCTTAAAAATTTAAAGAAGCAAGGTCTTTGCTATAGAAGGGCCTTCAGAATTGCATTTATTTTGGTAAAATCCCAATCACCAAAACAAATTTTTAAAAAAATAAATCCTTCTTTTATCATGGCCAAGTTCTGTATGATTCACAGTGACTAACACTGTGTCTTGCCCTGTGAATAGACTCCTTTGTGCTCAAAGGCAGAAAGAGTGGTAAGAGGTAAAAATGTCATACTTGATAAATTCACACTTCCCCTGTATTATGAGCATATGCAGGACAAATTACTTGACTCCACAAACCTACAAGAAAAATTCTCAGAAAACAGGTGTACATGGGGTAAAGCAGAGAAAGGAAAAAATAAAAAAAAGGTTTGATTCCAGCAAAATGTTTCTGGTCCTTATTTTCCTGTCTTTTTCTTCCTTCTTTGTTACCCTACAAGACAATCCCCTGGAGCCAAAACAGTGGGCTGGATTTTGGGGAACACATTAAAGACAGCAATGAAGGACGTACAAGGAGCTATTTGATTCAAAATAGAAGACTCTCAACCAAAGTGTGAGAGAAGAGAGTCTTTTCCCAACATTCCTTTCTCCCTTACAACATTCATCAATACAATTAAAAGACTTTGAGTAATCACATTGTCCTTGCTAAGGAAATGAACTTGCCAGTCTAAATTCAGGCATCTCAACTTTTGAGTTTAATCCTCTGCAACTTTTTTTTTTGTTTGTTTTTTCAGAGAGATTCTCTGCTTCACCTCCAGGAAATTGCAGCCAAGGACAAAAAGCCAAAGCCAGGCAGGACCATGGAGCTGTCAGGATCCCTGTGCCCTCCCTTTTCAGAGCATCCCCCACATCATGCCCTGACCAAAGGGTGCTAATGCTAAATCAAAGTCTTGAGTACTTTCACAAGGTGCAGACCCTGCAATATCATCTGGGAGCCTGGGATTTATCCTCCTGAAGGTAGAGCTGGGTCAGGTGCCAGGACTGTTTGGATTGCAAGATCTGTGGGGTGGGAGTTGTTCTTCTGTTACATAATTCAGAGTTAGAGAGCAAAATCTGACTGAAAGTCCGAAGGAAGAAGATTTAAGATGCCATTTATCAATTATCATCTGGCAAGTCCTTGCACAACTCCTCTTTTTTGCCTTTTTTAAGTCAATCATAGCACTTCCCTGCTGTATAATGCAAGGAATATATAATATATAATGCTCTAACAACTAACTAGCTGTCAGTCAGGAAGCCTAACTAGGGGGAAATAGAGCACTCAAATAAAAAGAACTGTATCTGATGGGAAGGTATCTTCATTTCCAGAGAGAACTAAAACTATGCTGGGGCCAGTTTTCCTCTGAGACTACATTTTGAACAGATTGCACTCCACAAACTGCAATGGAAATAACTGTGAGCTGCACTGAACTGGGCATGATTTTAAAGAAATAATACTGGCCCTCACTTCTCACACAGATCTGCAAATGCCCTTCACCTGTATTGGTCACTTTAACCCAGATTTTTAAGGGGTTCTCTCAGAGTTTTGTTCAACTACTCAGCAAGGATTCCAGGTTGCTTTTGGGGAGCAGCCATGTTTTACAGTGAAGTGACCATTTTAAATTAGATTTTACTAGACCCCTCCCACATGGCAAAGAAGTGCTTATTTCCAATACTTTAAAAAGTCAATAAATTTGTCAACACAAATAGATTTCAAAGAATTATTGGAAGTGTATTTCACAGGAACTCCAGCAATCATATTTATGCTCCAAAATGACATTTTGCAGCAACAAACTGCATCTGTGAATTCCACTGCTCCCAGGAACAACTGTGTTCAGGAATGCACAATGGAGGCAGGAGATAGGTTCAAGATGTTTTGGGGCTGGCTGAATTACAGACAGATGTACATAACAGCAGGTCCAGTCAGAATGAATTAAAGCAGAAATGTACATAAGAAAAGAGACAAAATCATATTGGTATAATTAACATACCTTGCAGTGACACCTGTGGCTTTCCAAGATAAGAAATCTGGAAGATCAAAGAAGTAGCCAACCTTCTTCCACGATTCTGGCAAGTTCTAATAAAGATATGTTTAGAAAGCCAGATATTAGAGGTAAGGCATGGTCATGTCCTCATTTTAATGCAGTTAAAATCCTGATATTTAGGTAAAAATGACAATTTCAAACTCATTGTTCTGATCATCCAGTCAGCTCTTCTCTCTGATTTACTGCCTGGAGAGTTGAGCCCTTCCCCCAGCACAGACTGATCATAAGCAAAGTTCCCCACGAAGAGTTCATGGAGGCACAAGTTTCACAAGCCTGGGGTGTCTCTGCTCCCCATCAGCTGCTCAGTATCAGAGCAGTTTCAAAGTCAACAATTTTATCAAAAACCATTTGCCTGAAGAATGCTCTATTTTCTAAAATAAGCTATTTAAGATTTTTAAAAGGTTTAAAATTTCAGATTTAAAATTTAATATTTGTTACTCATAAGCCTAGGAAGAAAACAATGAGCTCTGTGAGTGCACAGACAAGGCTTGCAGATCACGTGGCTTTCTGAAAAGCCACATGACATTTCCAAACTCCTAAAAATCTCTTCTACCAAGACAGATCATTTACATGGAGCTTCCACCTGCAGAAAGATGATGGTCCAGAAAGCAAGAAGACTCTCAGAAAAGGCTGGGCACATCTTTGTTTCCATCTCCAGAGCTCAGTCTGATTTCAGCTGATGTTACCACTGTATATTCTCAAAACTACTTTTCCATAAACACAATCTCCACACCACCCACAGGTATCAGACCATGATGAATGGGAAGAAAGTCTTCCCAGGAGTAATGTTGTATTCCAGTGTGACAGACAGTGATGCAGCATCTCTCCTGCAAAGCAATCCAAATGGTCACCTCTGACCTCAGAATATTAAAATAAAGGAGAATATCAAAACTAAACAAAACCCCACAAGGGCCACAAATCAAGCTTCCATGGGAAGATAAGATTGCTTGAAAAAAATCCACCACCTTCTTAAATAATTGAAAAGTGCAAAGTTTTCTCACTTTAGATCAGCACCTGCTTTAGAAACACAAGTCCTTGCTGGAGTCTTTCTGGATAAGAGATTAATTCCATGCAGTGTCAAGAATGTACGGGCTGAACTAAAAGAGAACATGATTCCATTTTAGAGAAATAATATTTGGCTCTTGAAATTCTTCCCTGTGAGTGTGGTGAGGCCCTGGCACAGGTTGTCCAGAGAAGCTGTGGCTGCCCCATCCCAGGAAGGGTCCAAGGCCAGCCTGGAAAGGGCTTGGAGCAATCTGGGAGAGTGGAAGGTGTCCCTGCCCATGGCAGGGGGTTGGAATGAGATGGGCTTTAAGGTCCCTTCCAACCCAAACCATCCTGTGATTCTATGATTCTATAACATAATTTAGATACTCTGTGATATCAAACCAAAATCTTACAAGTCCAGAAATCTGCTGAAATGGAATCTACGAATTCAAGAAACTAAGGTACAACTGGGTAAGTACAGAAAAAGCAAAATTTTGTGTAGTTTTGGGTCACACCAAGAATTTGTCTTAAAACTTTTTGAGTTTAGACTTTGAAAATGTTTTAAAACTTACTGGGTTTCTACTGAGTTCAAAAAAGAAATGCTCTGATTACAACTTTTAACATAAAACACACATCCTTGGGATGTCTGCTCCTGACCACTCAGGTTTAGCTCACCTCCCAGACATATGTGGTTGCTACTCACATATAATTGAGCTTCCTATATGAGTGCCTAGATGCTCCATAGTTCAGCCCAAAGATCATTCAGGCTGGTTATTTTGATAATAAAAGCTATTACATGTTGTTAACACACCTGAGAGCTTCCAAGAAGCAATAGGGGTAGTCTGGTTGGCACTTTAATCAGATAAACTGGATTAAGAATTACTGTGCTCTTCAAATAAATCTGTTTCATCAAATATACTCCTTGGATCCTTATTCTATTACTTCAAGAATTCCCAAAAGCCACAAGTTAGTGATACTCAAAATACTTTGTTTCATGAACATCCAAATGATTCATTTTTTGCCATCTTGATGCTGTGTCATCACTAATTAGTACAGACAAAAAAAAAATCATAGCACGCCCTAATGCTTTTTCCAAACATATTTAAAGTCTCCATGTTTTCGACACTCACTGAAGTTAATTCAAATTTATTTTCACCCAGTCAGGAGTCTGTGACCACATTAAAAGGATTGTGGAAAAGATCCAGGAACGTTCCCAACGCTGTATTCACATCCTGTAACTCACCCTCCAAACTCACTTGCAAAGGAACTCACAATCTTTCTGCTTTCCAGAGGTACTTATGGGGTGCCCTTTCTTCATCTCTCTCTCTCTGATTGCTTTGGGTTGCTTTAGCAGCTACACCTGCACAGAATAATGTTTTGAGATTGTTACAGGCAATCCCAAATACTTGGGGTCCAAGAGTTTAAGAAATTATGTAGTGCAATGTATTTTAATCTTTGTAGGCAAGAAGGGAAAATTAGAGATTTCTTAATTAGACTGAGAATACACACATATAGGGTGTCTTTTTCTAATTACAGAAAACAAATGTACACTGTGTGAAGGGAAGAAAGGGAATTATGCACACACTCAGGGATCTAAAAACTCATGTCCCATGCCCTGCTCCAACTCAAAGCAAGGATTTACAACTTGGATCTCCCACACTTCACACTGGATGCCAAACCATGTGATAGAGCTATTCCCAGACACCCAAGATAGGCCACGAGCAGAAATTCCATCCTTGCCAGAGCCATGGGAGCAAATTGATCAATTTGGACACAACTTGTACTCTAACTGGTAAAAGATTAACTGACTGAATTACCAGAGTCAGGAACTAGGGCAGGGCAAGAGGAGGAGCTTGGAAAGTAAACTCTTGGAGTAAGGCTGCTGCTGAAGGGAGAGAAAACTGCCTCTACCACCCACACACTGCCACAGGCATCCTTAAATCCCTGAGGCATCCCAGGCATGGCAGCACAGGCAGGCAAGCACCAGAGCCCAGGCCCCAGAGGGCTGCAGAGGGACAGAGCAGCACATGGAATCAGAGCTGGAGAAGCTGGAACAAGGCAGGGAGGACACTGTGTGCCTGCTGGGAGCCTTGTCCCACCACAGAGGAGACACACAGGGGACAGGACAATGCTCAGAGGTGCAGGTGCTTCAAATCTCCCAGCTGTGAGTGCTGCTTCTAAATGGCACTTCTGCCTGCAGCTAAAAACCAGACTCAGTCTGAAGTACAACTTATGCATGTGTGTCTGCACTGTGTATGGATTGTGATAACACAGAGTGTTGAAACATTTATAAACAATTCTAAACAAGAATTCAGTTCCAAACTCAACAGCCTGGAGTCATTCTCATTTAACACAGAATTTATTATTCATTTTAATGGAAAAATATTCAGTCACACTCAACGAGACAAAAAGCCAGCTGCAAGGGCAGCAAGCAGTGAAGAAGACATGCAGCAGCAAAGGAGCTGCTGCCAAGCTAATGCCACTACATCCACTGTCCTTCCCCCCACTGCCAGGGAAAGAGAGGTTTTAATTGTCTCTGCAAATGATCCCACTGGTAGCTGCAAGTCACAGGTGTACAGAAGGAAAAAGGAGGATGGATCAAACAGCAGCTCTAACTGAGGATGTGAACTGTAACATCCAGGAAGATCACTGATGCCAGAAAAAAACAAACCTACTCACAGACTATTGGTTTTAGTTATTAATGGCAGAGGAATGATATGCTAAACACTCACTCCATGGTTTGGATGTTTTTTTTTTTTTTTAAGGGAGGCTCTTCTTTGCTCTTAAACATGCAATTAAGAGTGGAGTTGTGGAAACAGAATATAGAAGACTGCACTTCATTTGGAGGCAGTTACCAAGCAAATACCTACCCCCAGTCCAACATCCCCCACCCATGTAAAAAAACCAATCAAGTTCAGCATCTCTGACTTAATGGGACTAGTATGCTTTAGAAATAGCTGGTTTGTAATGTCATTAGTATGAGGAAAACATAACTTGCATCCTTTTGTTTTGGCACAAGCTACAATAACATTTTCAGCCAGAAATTAGTAAACAACATTTTTTTCTTCTGCTATCTCTAGGAAAAAAAATACTAACAGGCTAATTCTGGAGCTGGACAGCCCTTCCCTGCAATTCTTGCATTGCTGTGTTTGAGCTGTGGTCTCACTGCTCTAACACTGCTTTGCCACAATATCTGTACAGTTGTGTTGTACTGACAAACTCCAGCAGCAAATAATTCCCAAGTGAAGGAGTTATGTACTCACATTTTCAGCTCACATGCAGGCATCTACCTCCCAGAACTATCCACACACTCAGGCAGTGAACATCCAATTTTCTTTAGCCAAAGTCACCAAAATTACAGAACCCATTTAGTAAACTGCACAACAATGTGCCTGCAACTACAGAAGTAAAAGAACTATTGCAATAATGTTTTGTAAGAAAATTGTAAATAATGAAATCAAAGGAAATAACAGCAAAAGGAGTGAATGTAATTGGCTTTTCTAAAAGAACCAATAACCAGTAATTACTTTCCTTTTTAGTGAAGGTTATATTCAAATTTACCTTACTGGCTTGAGGAAGACTTTGTCAAAACCATCTTTCAGCTAGTTTCTAAATATTTGTCAAAGGATTCTTTGTTTCACCTTCATTTACAGTTGATGTTCTTAATTCATGTGACCCCATTCAAAAGCCAAATGTGGCTGCATCCACAGAAGCGAGCTTTATAAAAAATCATATATTTGTTTGGTTTTGCATTTAACACTGGACTCTACCACCACACATGATCCACACAGGCAGAAAAATACAATGCTGCTCCTAAGTGAACCACAGATGTGCACAATTTAACCAGAGTGCCCCACAGGCCTCACAGTAGCTGCATTCAGCTGATCATTTATTGCCAACAGCTGTCCCCAGCACACAAACTCCACTTGCAGGAACAGGAGATATAGATATAGATATAGATATAGATATAGATATAGATATAGATATAGATATAGATATAGATATAGATATAGATATAGACAGGATAGGTAAGAACACCTATCTGCAATCACAAGTATCAAGACCAACCAATTAATTTCATGGATGCTAACTAGGAGGAGCCAGAGGGTAAAATGATTCAGCCCCAATGAAACTGAACTGAATGCAAGCAAATACAAATCAAATAGAAGATCTCAGAAAGCCTATTATGGCCTTAAAAATTTAGGCTTTTAATTCATACTCAAAATGGAATAGAGATGAAGAGCTGGAAGAAGAGAATTCACCCTGAAGCCTCTAGTCTCTAGTTACATCTCTATGCTGTGCAGGGAGATGAAATGTTAAAGAGAAAACATTTTATGGAAAAGAAAGTCAAAAAGAATCAGATGAGAGTAACTTGTGACTAAGAAAGCCTGCAGCAACCCTCCACAAATAAATACAAGGGGAGAGGAAGAAGAAAGCCACAAGAGATAAAGACCAGTATCTGCTTCTTGTACAGTGGTGTCAGCTCATTCCCCTCACTGAGTGAGGTCACCTGCAGCTCCAATTCCAGGAACAAGGTGATGGAAATGGAAAAGCACAGTTAGGTCATTATTGAACCCCAGACTGGTTTGGGTTGGAAGGGACACTAAAGCTCATCCAGTTCCACTCCCTGCCATGGGCAGGGACCCTTCCACTCTCCCAGGCTGCTCCAAGCCCCTCCTGGCCTTGGGCATTTTCAGGGAAAGGGCAGCCACAGCTCCCCTGGGCAACCTGTGCCACAGCCTCAGCACCCCTGCAGGGAAGAATTTCTTCCCACCTAACCCTGCCCTCTGTCAGTGTGAAACCATTCCCCTTGTCCTGTCACTCCAGGCCCTTGTCCAAAGTCCCTCTCTAACTGACTTGTAAGCCACCTTCATCCTTTCCCCCTTCTCCTTCCTCTTCATTACTTCCAACCAATTCACAGTAAATTTGCAAAGTCATATTCTTTAGAAATACTTTTAATTGTCTAGATGAAAATTCTTCTGTCCACAGAAATTCCACTTCTTTCTTTGAGAGACACCCTAATCACTCACAATTTACCAGCCCTGCTGATTAGACCCATGTCAGACTCTTCCTCACAGAGATCAGGTTTGCAAATAGTGTTGTTAGGAGAACCCAGGGCAAAAGATGAGACAACTCCCAGTGTGGCCTTCCAGACTCAGTCAGCACCAGGGAAAGGGAGAGGGAGACGTTGGCAACAATGTACACACAATTAACCTCCCAGTGGAACAAAAGACCAACCATCATTTAGTATCAGTACTTTAAATAACTTCCCTCCAAAAGTGCACCTAGTAATCTCCTAAATTTATCTTTGATTTATTTTATCTTCATTATTTAACTTCTATTTTATTTTATTAACTTCTATTTTATTATTTCACTTCAGACATAAAGCAGTACTTTTCCTCACTGCACTCTCTCTGCAAAACCCATATGAATGGAAGCAGCTGTGGAATGTGCACAGCACCAATCCCAGGCAAAGAGGCACAGAGGGAGAACAGCAAAAATATTTAATAGCAGAAACATTAAATTCCTGGGGAGTTCAAAATAAGGTCCAGAGAATTCAAAGCAAAAGTCAGCAGTGATTCTCCATATATTAGGGTGTACATGCTGACCTGGAGCATGACTATGCAGAGTGTCTGGCTGTGGGTTTTGTTCTGCTTTGTTTTCTTTACAAACATCCCTGTGTTGGATGTGTTGCAGCCATGTCAAGCCTTCTGATGAAAAACTTTCCAGAAACATGATGCCAAGCAAAGGAACAAAGGCTCAGAGTATCTTCTGGATACACCTTGGTTTAGCCAGTTTTGAATTATGGTCAGACATAGGAGAATGTGCCCAATCCACTGTTTTTGACTTAACTTCCTGGGATGCTGTCAGGTATATGACAACATCAGGGAGGAATATTGAGAAAGGAATAAGGAAGAAAAGGAAAATAAAAAACCCCATCTCACTACACTCAATAATCAGGAAAGCTGGAGAGACCAAAGCCACAATCACAGCCAGGCACAGTGTGGGGAACACTGTGTCAAACTTTCCCAGACAGTAACCAGGTCAAACCAGGTCCAGTGCACTCATTTTCTCAACACCAGTTGTCATAATTAAGTAGAAGCATAATGGGAATTTCAGTTTCAACTCTGCAAAGCCCTCAGACGGTTGAAAAGGATGGAATAAAACTAAAATGTGTCTTTCTACCTGCTAATCTTGCGATTCTCCCATGGGAATTGAAAACTAAGCTTCCTTTTTGCCAGCTTGTGCATTATCACCAGCTTAAGAAATAATCCTGTAGTCAGAATATAAAGTATATTTTCCGTGTGCTGTGTGAGCTAGATCAAAATCTCACTCTGCCATTGGGAAATACACTAAACACAGAAAATAAAGATGATACAATTCAAAAAACAGGAAGAAGACATTAAATATCATTCTATAAGTATTTTGCCTGACCATACCTGTAATACCTGTGTCATAGTTTATTGATATATAGAATACTGATAACAAAGAATCTGAAGAAACTTAAATAATTTCTATTTGTAGCCCAGTTCAAGACAGTCCAGTGAGAAACAACAGATGTGCAAAATGCTGTTGCAGGTTTCATCTGAACAACCTGACATTCAAACTTATTGTAAGACTTGCCTTCCTGGGCATAAAGTGAAGACACTTGCAAGACATGAGGCTGAGTTTGAGCTGTCAGAGGCCAACGTGGCCCTGGCTGACAGCCCTGATGTCAGGTAAGCCATGGATGCATTACTGTGCCTGGCACTGAAAATAAACTCTCCTTCTTCATTTAATCCTTGCCCCCTCCTACTTTGCAAGGAGTACAGAAGCAGTAAAACCACTCAATCCCACAACCTCTCCAGAGCTGAAAGGTTTAACCAAATCTCAGCAGATTACAGCCCACTCCAGGATAACTGTTACTGCTTCTGAGCAGCTGAGGTGCAGCTGAGGCTGCTGAGGTGCCTGAGTTAAGCAGGGCAAACTTAAGCAGTTTAATGGTGAGTCATGCCCAGAGCACTCAGGAATTGTGGAGTGGGCAGCTCAGCAGGCAGACACTGAGGTAAAAAACCCTCTCTTAAGGACAATAATCTCCTTAGCTGATGTGTCAGGAGCTGAAAAGGGACATGTGAATAAGCTCTGTTCTGTACCACCCCTCTGCCAGGAAATCCCTGCTGCTGGCTGCCACCTGGGCTCAGGAGAATCCTGTGTCCCACCCCCTGGCTCACAGAGGGAACAAGCCCTGCAGTGCTCTCCCCTTTACACCACAGCAATCATGCACAGGGCTTTGAGGTCACAGCACACTCACACCTCCACATGACCACATCTGCACACCCCATAATCTGGATTTCCTGAGCAGCCAGGTACTGACATCCCAGACCTTGCAATATAAAAATGCTTTAAATGAAAAGGATTCATTTAATGTTTTTACAGCTTACATTTTATTACCTATAAAATGACTGATGTATGATACTCATAGCTTGAGAAGGGAAAAACTAGTAGATGGATATTCATATCTCATTATCAACATTCATTACCCTCTATTATCATTCATCTGTCAGTATCTGCTTCTACCAGGTAACTCCTTTGACTTTCCCCAGTCTGCACCTTGTTACAACATAATGTCTCATGTCTGTAAAGACAGGAGAATTTGGCCATTTGAAACTGGCAGCAAGTAATTTACATCTGGGCTTTCTTAAAACGACAGTGAGCATCATTGAGGCCAAATGTAAAAAGCCAGGCTGGAGGAGGTTATAAAAATTTCAAGTGGCAAGTGTCTCTCCTTTTATCTGACAGTTGTTATTAAGAGGCCATATGTCATTGCAACACACCAAGTTTAAACACAGGAGACAGAGGCAGAGCTCCACATTACACACAGGGACATGCCCTCTACACGTGGTGTATTCCTACTGATGGGACAGAACTAAACTGAAGCTAGAAGTGGAGAGTTCCTCTACCAGCAGCCAAAGCCATCACACCCTGCACTGCTGGATGCCTCAAAGGCACTCCTCTGGCACTGCAGGCTCAGGAAATACACCTCCATAACTAAATCCTAGGGTACTCCATTTATTATCTGTACCTCTATTTGTATATACACATATATAATCTTAGATAAGGAAGGCATATGGAATGTTTCTCCCAGGGAACACTCCATTTCAATAAAATCAAACATATTTCTACAGAATTGAGAGGAAGAAAGAACCTCAAAAGGTTTAAATCACAACTTCAGCCTGACCTTATTCTGCACACCTTGGCTTTCAACACTAAGACTGAAGACTTTTTGTTTTAGAAATCCCATTCTCAGGAATTAACAAGGGCACTGATCACCAGTAAAAATGCACCAGAGTGTTAAATGTACTCACTTCCTTTATCCAGAGCAATTTAGGAGGCTGCATTTCCACAGACATGGCTCCCCCTACGTAGTTCAGAACCCTGTGCTGGGTTGCATTGATGCGCTCGACCTGGCTCGCTGCACGATGGTCCATCCACATGATCACATTCCTCTGGCTCTGCCCTTGGGGGGAAAACAGAAAAAAGAGTTATTTTAGCCCTGGTTTAGCCCCAGCTCAGTACTGTAAGTTACTAGGTTCTAAACTGCTTCACACTTTCACTTCTACACTGAAAATTCAAATTCTATTCGTGTTAATAATTCACAGTGGATATCTACAAATAAAATTTTAGCCCTCTGAGCCAACTTTAGGACATGCTGAGCACTGAGAATGCTGACTGAAACCAATCAGGTTTGTGAGCATTCAAAAACTGTGGAACACCATGTTCTCTTGTATTTCATTCAAAGAACCCAAACTTCCAGAAAAAGGTCACATATTTAGTTAAATAATATAAAAGAACATTTTGGTGACGAAAAACAAAAAATGTGACAAAATCTGAACAATTACATTGTGAATTGAAATTAACTCAATCAGCTACAGGGATTCTCTTTCCTCCTGTATGGTTATGAGAAGAACCCCCCTAATTCCTTTCTGAAATACTGTTTCAAGGAGGATAATTTGCTGAAGTGCTTTTATTTTGGATGTGCAAGGGAAAAGCATTTGGCAAGTCTGCATCACACACAAATGAGAACAAGAAGCAAAGAACATTTTATCCAAATTAACCTCCAGAGGACCTGCCAGACAGAGGGAACTAAATGCACTACACCCTCCATGGCACAGCCACTCAAGCATCTTCTTGAAAGCACAGCACAAAACAAGGCAGAAGTGTGAGGCACATCAATATTTCTAAGATGGATTGAAATACAACTCAGAACTGTGCAACTGCCTGAAATGCCACCACTGCAAGGCCCTTCACAGCATTACAGTATTGAGTGAATTCTTGTCTCGTTGTTTAGCACCACCACTGTGTAAACTCAGAGTTCACGGGGATATCAGAGCACAGAAAATGAGAACTGAATTTGACTCATTAGACCCAAAATAGCCCCAGACATCATTAGGCACCGAACAGATTGTAAGAGACTCTCAAACTGAAAAATAAATAATCTGATCTAAATTTAGAGAAGGACATTTTGGGGGCAAAGCTTGTTTTTTGAGAAGGATAGGAGGAAATGACAAACACATCTGGGAACAGAAAGGGAACATACACAGAATTATGATTGTGTCTCTGTAACTACTGCTATAGCACACACCGAATCTGAAGTGGGATTCACTGGGTAAAAGAAGTGCAGCACAGAGTTGTTGTGAGTCTTCTGAATCATCCACCCAAAAACTAATGAATACCCCCCAGATTTTTAGAAAAAGGTCACAGACTGTTTCCAAAGTTCAGCACTGTCCTAGACAAAGACAGAACACCAGTGTAATAAAATACACAAACTGAACTTCTTGCCTGCAGCTCCATGACAGAGCAAGCAGTTAGACTACACTAACAGTAACATTTTTAACATTCCTTTCACCAGTGTGGATGGGCATTTATACACATTATAAAAGTCATGATCAGTACAGTCTGAAGGAGAACACAACATGCCAAAAAGAAAAATGAGTGTAGATTTCCCTAAGAAGCAATTGCTCATAGCCAAGATGAATGAATGTCATCTTAGGATGCCAAATATTTAACCAAACAGTAAGTAATTCTCACCTCAGATTTAGTTTTGCAGTAAAAGTCAAACAGTAAAACCAGGGAAAAAATCCTCTTATAAAAAAGAGTTTGTGCCATCTCCATTTCCAAGAGCCAGCCCCACCACTTGGCATTTGGAGGACACGGAAAGTTCCCTCTCATCAGTGGTAAAACTCACACAGAAACACCACATTTTGTGTGGAGCCCTACCTTCAGAGTTGACTGCCAAAGGCTGGAACTGTTTATCCACCACAACAAGGGAACAGGTAGCATCAAAGCCGAGCCCTCGGATCTGGCTGGCATCCACCCCATGGACAACTTCCTGAAAATACACAGAACACACAGGAACACAAATATACCCATGCATGTGCAAGTGCCATGAGTACACAAAAAGAGATACAAGTTAGCTTAAACTCTGAAATTTCCTAAATTCAGTGTTCTTTAAAACTTCGAATCATAAACACATCAAATTACCAGAAATTCTTTGTGTTTCAAAACCAGATTCAGAGGTCTTTATCCATAGTCCTGGATAAAAGCAGGAAGCACAAAAATATCAGTAAAACAAAGGTAGCAGAAAACCTGCAATGTTAATTTTCTCTCTTTCCTAAAGCTTGGAGCTGAGCTGGATGTGAAACATGGACCAGGATTAGGTGTTTCCATTTGTTACTTCACTGACTTCCTGTCTGTGGAAGCAACAATGTTCCAGAATTACTTTGGTAATATTGTATTTGTCCAAAAACTAAACTCGGTCAAAAAAACCCTTAGCCATGATAACACCTCTGCAATGCACACCTCTACTCAGCTACCAAGAGTGTCAATAGCACACTTTCTGGAAGGTTTTCAAAAAAAAAAAAAAAACCAAACCATTGCCCCAGAATGCCTGAACTTCATGGCTTCCAGCAGCACTGGAAAGAAAAACACAACACCCACAAGGATTAAGTGCCAAATGAGGTTGCAAGACACCTAAAATGTAGCACAGTAATAAATTGCCACTTCTCAGCAACAATAAAAATATCATTATTTTAATTAGTGCTATAAGGAAAGACTTTCAGTAGACTTGCACAGTGCCAGTCTCTTACTGGCTCTGTAAAACTGCAGTTTCTGAGACCCTTTTATTGCTTAAATATAAGAGATTGCATTTAAAGAGTTCCAGAGCAAGAACAAAGCCACTCAGGCAGAGAAACATCAAATAAGCAGAGGAAGACTTGCTCTGCTTTAACATCAAGCTGTTTTTCCCTATCACTCCTGTCACTCCCTTCTTTTCCTTCCATCCACTCACCCCTCCATCTCAGGGCATTTCTGCAGAGCCAAGCTCATTAAAGTTTGAAAAGGCTGATCAATAATAAGACAATGGGTGAACAGTCCATCTGCAAATTACCAAGCGTAACATGAATATTTAAAAAGCCAACCTTAGAAAATGCAGCAGGCAGGGGCTGCAGTGAGGAAGATGAAATGGCCTCTGTGTGCACTGCAAGCAAGGTCTCTAATTTACCTTTATCTCCAGCATGTACAGGCAGAGCCCTGGATCAGAGGGTACAAATTTTCCCCTGTAGTAAAGTCTATTTCAATCTGGTTTTATGCTTGATACTATCCACAGATATTAATTATTTATTTTCATCTTATAATACTGGATCCTCTTGTAATGAGGATAACAAGTGTTACTTTAGGGGCCATCCACAAACCAGATTACAATTTCTCTACAATAAATTCTCCTTTATGACTCCAGAGCAGCCCAATGCACATCTCTAGGTACATGCACTGCCAGGTTCTGAGCAACCTTGACTCCCCCAAGAACTGTCTCATGAGTGGAGCATACACCAGCTAAACACAGCTCACAGATGTGAGACCTGAGGGCAGTGGGTAAATCCTCCCTCTGCAATAACAGCACTAAGAAAGGTCTTTCATTCTATTTGCAGCTGTAGCATGAGTTTTTTTCACTCTGGCCTTCAACTCCTGACCAGTAAAAGAGAAATCTGTGAGGCTGCATCAGCCTCAAGGTGCCTTCAATGCACAAGGGTGCTCACAAGTTACACAGCACAGACCCGGGTGGGAGTGACCGGCACGGGCACTGCAGCACCGTGAACATTCAAAACCTGCAGAGCCACCTGCAACACAAATGCTTCACTTGGTCCTTGCCCACCTTTGTGACAGAGCAGCAGGCAGCCCAGATGTCTGCAGAGGATTGCTCATAGTGGTCTGGCCGGGGCTCCCAAACCTGGATGGGCTGTTCTGCGTGTGCCACCACCGTCCCAAAGGCGTCCACCAGAGCCGCGCGAACGCTCCCCGAGCCCACGTCGACTCCAACGTAGTATTTCACTGCACTCTGCTTCTCACCAGGCATTTTAATAAAGCCTGTTGAAGGCAAATGAAAAAAAAGGGGTTAAAAGCAGATAAAACGACTGATGGGAAAAGTGCCAAGAGCTGCTGCCTCCCATCAAGCCAAACATCCCACCTGTGGTGTGATGCTGGTAATTATAAAGTAACTACACGACAATCAGGTACATGTTACCCAGAGGAAAAAAAAATAAATAAAGTTGAGTTTTCAAGAGCTCTCCACCATCAATTCACACCACTTTAAAGACTCAGAAAATAATTTTCTGAAAATGTGTTGAGCCATGAGAGCACGGTGTGAAATCTCTGCCTACTCTGACATCCTACAAGAACAAAGTGAGGTTAAGTTAATTGATTTAATTATTCACAATGAGTTGCTTATTTCACTATATTAAGTTTAACTATTTGACATTTAATACAGTGACAAATTCACTCTTCTTAATTTCTCACAGTTTGTTCTTAATTAACAGTTAACATTTACATTTTAATCAAGCTGTGAAAATGCTAAGTAAGAGCTGACAGAAGTATTTGAAACGTCAGACAAGTACCACGTTTAGTGCTTGTATGAACCTTTTACACCTCTGAAACACACGAAACTCAGCTGACATACAGCTTCTGATATTCAGAAAATGAATGGATAAACTGGCATTTAAAACACATGGTATTTGCAGAGCATCAAAATGGCTCTACTTAAAAGCAGCCCACTTCTCCTAAAGAAACGACCCGGATAATTTCTGGATATGGCAGATGGGGTGGTTAGAGGGAGGAGTACAGGCAAAGGGGGAACAATTTGGAAAGTCTTGATTAACAGAATATGATTGTTTACATTTGAGATTAATTTTGTTTTCTTTTTTAATAATAATCTTGAGTACAGGTCAAGATCTAGTGGCACAATGTGGTGTCTTTCACATCCCTGGCTGGCTTGTAACCCTGCTGCTGATGGATATCATAAATCTACAGTTCCTGAGGGTTAGAGGCAGCAGGTGAAATAGAGAAGAAAAAAAGAAACCCCCATCTCAGGAACCTCCAATTTTGGTTAATAATTATTTAGGACAAAGTTTCATTTGCACTGAAAATGGCATAAAACAACACCTTGGGTGAAGAAAACAACTGAGGCTTCCCTTCTGCCCACCCCTTAAACAGCTCATGGAAATGTGGTCAGTCTGTGGGATCTGTTATCACACCATCATTTTTTCCTGCTTCAATCTGGCACTTCTTGCCCAGACCCCACTGCTGGCTCCAGGGCCCATGGTTTTGTTCTTTGCTTGGCCAGCACCAGGGAGTTCTGTCCCTGGCACAGACCAAAGCAGTCACCACACCGCATTCTGCTCACTCCGTGCAGGCTCACCAGAGTAGCTGCACTGATCATCAGCTTCTAAAAATGTCAGAAAGTAGAAAAACCTCCAAGCTAGAGAGCATATTGTGGTCCTGCTGGAAATCCTGGCTGCTGCCTCCCAGCATGCTGGTTCTGCCCAGCAGATTAGGTGCAACACACACTAATCTCGTTAAGCAAGGTCATGTGTCCAAGCGATGAGCAATCAGCTAAAAATAATGGTGTGCCATGAGTCTAACACCTAGGAATATTGGCAAGAAAGCCTGCTTTATTTTCTTGGCCCTGGCTCTGTGACCTGGTCAGAGGAACAAAAGCCAATCCCTCTGCCAGAGAGGACAACTCTGCAGCTAGGGGTGATTAATACTGCATCTGTCACCTGGGGGGTGACAGCACTCAGCTTCTCCCTCTTGGCCCTCAGCTGGAAAAGCAGTTTTAAGACATTCTCTTCAACATTGTATTTATTTCTTAATTTTGCATTCCACTCTCCCAAAGCTCCAAAGGCTGGCTGCAGGTGCTGCAAGTGCCTTGTGAGAAATTTTACTACAAAGACATTGCATAATACTGTTCCTGATATTATCTCACGAATTTCCCTGTTTTTCCCCTATTTCGGCTCTGCCTTTAGCTGCTGACTCATAAAAAGTTGAGAATAAACCACAAGCTGCAAACCAGATTCTTTTTTTTTAAACATAGGCAAATCCTTCTTACTTGCTTTTCACAAAATACAAATAGCAAAAGGAGTATTTTATATCCTGCCTCCTGCTCATACACACAATATTACTCCAAATTTCTCTTCCTTGTATGGCAGCCTTGATTTTAGCTCATTAATGTGTTTTTGCTACTTAGAGAACAAGCTTAGCAGATGTTAGAGAATTAAGCTCACAGTACCTCCTACTCAGCACTTGAAATTATGGCTTTGCATTGGATTCTTCCCACAAACATTTGAAACCTGGAACCCAATCTGCCCATGTAATGTTTACTTTCCTTTTTTTTTCCTTACTAAGCAACCAGGATGTGCCTGAGTGAGTGACTGGGCAGGAAGCAGAGTTTGTTTATGTGCTCGAGCAGTGCAGATCAGCCTTTGCACATCCACCAGTTTATTGCTGTCAGTCAGTGGGAACAGGAAAGAGTTAAGTCCCAGTACAAAACCAGGAACCCCACACTTAATTTAACTGGTCTCTTTCTGAATAAAGCCCACCTGGATTCACAAAGCAGCACTCAATATCTCATGAAACAAAAGAGTAAAAGTAAATATCAATCCTTTTTCAAGAACAGCAAGCACTAAGTTAGAGAGGCTGTTCAAAGTAAAGTATCTCTGCAACAGGACCTGATCTGCTTGCAAAAACATCACTTGATGCCAAGGGTTTTTTTGGAATATCAAACATCGGTATGTCACCTACTTATCAACCCCATCCACCAAATGCACTGTCATCTCTAGGTCATAAATGTCAGCAATTGTGGACTCTGCCCAAGGGTATTTCTTGAGAACCTAAGAACTTAGCAGAGAAGTTGGTGGAAAATATTTAGCCAAAATACAGTGATAAGAATTTTAAAGATGAATGTTGTCATTCTGTTTTGATTCCAGAAGATTCCTTTGGTACAAGAGGAAGCTCCAAATCAGAGCTGAAGGAACTCTTTAATGGCGTTCAGGGGTAGCAGAAGGTCCCTGCACAAGCTTCTAGCTTTGGAATTGGGACACCAACATTCATTGCCATGTGAAAAGAAAAATGTTGTGCAAATAAAACATTGGTTTGGATTTTTTATCTGCTGGATTCTGAGCTTCTGCAGGCAATGTAATCATGGGGAAAACTGAACCAGAAAAATGACTGAAATAAAATGTCCTAAAAGTCCAGTAAGAAAGGTCAGTTCATCAAGCACAATATTCCCAACATGACACCAAAATATTTTACGCATGGATGATGCATGTTCATGGACTTCCAGAGAGTGGAAGGCAGTGGAGATAGTATCTTCTAAATCTCTGAAGTATCTAAACTCAGTAAGCCTGGCTCCTTGCAGCCAAGAAAAAAGGCCTCCAGAACTTCAATACAGCCTTGGCTGTCCACTGCAGAGTTCAAGCCTCATATTTTCAACTTATTATTTGAATTTGCAAACAGAAGGAGAGGGGCAGAGGAAAAAAGTAAAATTAGAAGACATGTCCAGCTTGACCGTGTTAATCCATGACTGTAACTGCTAAGTCAGGACAAGAAGCCAAAATTCCCTCCAAGCACTAAACCAGCAATGGCCTCTTTCTCTGCAAATCACAGCAGGGACAGAATGGCTTTTCAAACAAGCATTTATGATCAAAAGGCTACAGCATATTATAAATATTTATATGGCCCATTAAATAATAGTCTGTATAAATATTATTCAAAATGTGCATGCTGGAAACCACAGACTTCCCAGTTTATCCTTATACAAATGTGTTAGTTTTCCCACATAGGCAATGAAGAAAGAAAAAAGGAGGGGCGAAACTCAGTTGCAAAAATATTAAAAAAAAGAAAAGAAAATCCTTAACATTATTTACTTTCATTTCAAAGGAATGAGTAAGTAACCAGATGAGTTTTTCATGAGCACCTGTCCCACTCCACCTCACAGTTATGGAGCTGCCAGGACGTACCTTTCTGTTAAAGCCACGGTGCAGGAGGGGCTGCACTCTCACAGCAGCACAGGCCCAAGCTCAGCACGAGGTTTCAGCAGCAGCAGTTCAGACTTTGTGGTGCTGTGTGCTTAAACACAAGAATTAGGAAGGACTGGCATGTCTGTTTTAAACTTTGATCTTTGGAACGCTGCGGGCTGCCCAGACCCGGTGATTGTGGATAAACAGGGTGTTTTTAGTAGTGCAGCTGTGCTTTTCTATGGGTCACCAAGAAAAAGATTAACAGGCTCAAATTAGGCTTCATAAGCTTCGTGTGAAAAAGATCCAAACATGCTAAAGAAAAGCTGCTTTTCAATTGGAGAAAGGACATAAACCAAAACAAGCCCTTTTGACGTGATACTGGAAATTCAGCACTTTGTTGGCTTGCTAGAGTTAAGTAAGCAATACAAGTGGTGCTGGTAGAGTGGCAGTATCTCCTTGAAGACAGTGAACTCTCTTTCCTCTTCCAGCTTCTGTAATTCTTGTTTGAATGTGGAAAGAGAAAGAAGGCACATGTCTGTGTGGGAGAGCAGGAGCAGATGGGGAATTCTAACGCTGTGGTGAAGGGCAGTACTAATATAGAAAATATCCTTAAATGCCCAAGGATATTTTATATGTGTATAACTATCAACAAGCATTTATTTTTCAGCTACCCCACAGCAAACAGAACAAGCACGAAGAACAAAAGCACACCTCAGCTCCCCTTTTCCCTTCCCCAAACAGAGAACACGTACATGCAGGATCTCTGTCTTAGGAATGTGAGGACTGTGTTAACACTAACTGGAATAAATATAAATGGAGCTGGGGAAAATATGCTTCTTCACTGAAAACCAAACACCTCTAGATTCTTTCATCAGTTGTCTGGTACATTCTGTGAAGCTTTCTTACATCTTACAAAGAAAACCAGCTTCAAATAATGGAAGATTTCAGTACTAGGACCCAAGCCAGACTCCAGTTCTATAATATTTAGATTGTTCTATCAAAACCTTCCTAACTGTCCCCCTAACATTGTACTGCAGTGTCAATAAATCCCAGCACAGGCAGGACTGATAATATTCTACTATTTTCTAGTATCTCCTTTTCTCTCTATAAATAATTCACCATGTACTAATCTGCTGTAATGTCTCTCCAGATCTCTTTTCTTCCCCTTGCTTTCAGTGTCCAAGACAAAGTCATTACTTCATTGCTGCCCTCTGCCCTCTAATTCTATCTTTTGGATTTTAAATACTTTCAGGCCAAACTACTTCCACCTGCTCTGATAGAAAGCAAGGCATACTCAGGTTTATCCTGGTGTAACCAGTAAGTGGAGAAGTGAAAATTACTAAATTATTCTAAGAAATCAGATTCAAAAATTATTTCTTTTCAGCTTCTACTGCTTACATAGCTATCTCACTCAGGAACAGCAGAAGGATGTCAGCATGACCAGTGTCAGTAAATACCAAGCTCTTACATGTACAACAGAGTTGGTTTTCTCTATATTCTGTTTGAGAAGAGTTTGTACTAAACAGAAGAATTATCTGCTCTCCTTCCAGTTCCTGTCTTCAGCTCACACAGGCAGACACAGCCGGTGGTACTGCTGATCAAATAGGAGCAATGGCATTCTGGCCCCTGATTAAAGAGCAGAGCATGGCTGTGCTGGGTCAGATGAAAGGTCCAATTAGCCCAGGATCCTCCACAGGCAGCAGAAGCTGTAAGGAAAGCATATGCCTGCCCTTTTCATCCAGCAGTACTTCCCCAGGACACCTTTCCTCCTGCTATCTATAGCAAAGGCACTTCCTGAGCCAGAAATTTTATCTTTAGGATTAGCAGACCTTGAAGGCTTTTTCCTCTCTAAAATTGTTCAAGCTCTTTCTGAATCCAGGGAAACTTTTTTAAGTGCAAACTACCGTGGTAATGAGTTAAAAAGTTCTGTGTAAACAATGCAGGAAAAAGCCCTTTGGTTTGTTCTGAGCGTGCCACCTGCTACTTTTGTTTGATGTGTCTGAGCTCCTGAGCTAGAGGAGACATTAAGCAATTGCTGTGTGTTTACTTTCTCCATGCAGTCGTGATTCCATCACATTCTGAATCACCCCCAAAGGCCTCACTGCAACTATCCACAGACCATGGGTATGGAGCTGAACTCACAGTCACAATTGTCTTACATGGTCAGGTAAGACAATAAGCATTTTCCTGCTCTGAGCACTCAGGGATATGGCAGTAACACAAGTACCATAACACACTGCAGTAGTTAGTACTAACAAACAGCAAGAAATAAAGCCAAGGCCACTTTGGGCAAGTGGGGATACTGCTCAGAGATGCTGCAGTAGGAAAACAATGTCGGTGTCAGCTGAGAGGTGCTGCTCAGGAGCACGGAAGCACACAGGAATTCCCACTTCAGGCAGCTCCCAAAACACTGGCCTCACTCCAGAGGGATCCAGGAGCTCCTTCCAGCTGCATGCTTGGAGAAGACTTGGGGCTTTGCTCACCCTGGTTTCCCTGGCACTGCTGAGGTTGCTGCAGGCCCCAGTGGGCTCTGCAGGGCAGCAGCACGAGCCCCAAGCCGAGCACGTCCGGCTGCCCCGGCGCTCCCTGGCCTGTAACTCTGCCCCACAAAGGAAACGAGCGCAGCTCCCGCTGCTCCAGAGCTCACCTAACCCCGGGAACAGCAGGAAACAGCTGCGGAGAGGAGCTGTCAGGAAAAGGGAAGGCTGAGGAAAGGGCTGCAAGAGCACACAACATCAGATGAGAAGATACACACAGCCTTCTGGGGAAAAGCAACAGCTCCGACTGCCTCTGGAGCTCTCTGGGCCCTGCTGGGACTGGGCCCTCCCTTCCAGAGCAGGCTGTGACCCTGCACCCATCAGTGGCAGCCTCCAGCCTGCATCAGGAGCTCAGCACTAAACCCCTGCGCCGTGAACGTCACAGGTGCGCTCACAGGGCGGCAGGGCTTGGAACACTTGCCATAACCTCCAACTGCCCAGCAGAGGAAATGCTGACCAGTTAACGCCAGGACACAACTCCCAGGCAGGAAAACCTGAGGAATAAGGGGGGGTATAGCAGCAGCCTTTCCCTTCCCCAGCCTGGCAACGGCAGCGGATGAGAGCCATGCACACCGGGCTCCTGAGATCCATTCCCTGCCCTGACGCTGCAGCTGCACGCATCCCCAAGGGCTGTGCTAATGACCTGGCACACAGACTGTCCCAAATGACTCTGCAGAATGCCTGAAGCCCTGAAAGAAGACACTATCTTGTTTACATTGACTGAGGGGGAAAAAAATGCCATCTAATTATTACATAAATTTTGGCTGTAGCAGCTTCATGACTAGTTGAAAAGAGGTAACAGGCTCCAAAATGACTGATGGACCCAAGTGTTTGGATCCACCAGCTTATCAATCTAATGCTAAGGAAGATCTTTCATATCCCTGTGTCTCTACCTACCCATGATGGACAGAGAGAATAATTTCTGCTCTTCCCCTGTAAAATTGATTCATGTACTGTGACTTTTTTTATCTTCTTCACTCTATGCTGTGATGAAAATGGAGAAACAAATAAAAAACCCTGAGCGACCAACAAAACACATGCCATAAAAAAGCAGTATACTGTAAGCACAGCCTAGCACAAGAATGTGAATTTGCAAAATATCTGTTTAAGTTACAAAATGCAATTTGGAGGAGAATGCAATTCAAGAGGCACAATTACAATTCACGCAACAGCTTTAAACTGCATTCCTGCAGCAAAGCAGCCTTGGCACTAGGAGCTTCTGTGCAGGGTACCTGGGTAAATACAGCCATTATGCCACTGTGGATAGAAAATAGCCACCCCAGGGTAATGCTGATATTCTAACTTTAATCCCATCTTTAGATTCCGGTGCTACATCACGGTTGAATCTGGCACTAACCCTGTGATTACGTATCAGCAGACCAGTATAAAAATAATTTGTTCTGAGTTCACAGTTTTATGAAATGATAAAACATCAAAATTAGCATTCTGGCTGAAATCCACTGCATTTCCCATCAAGGCTTACACATTTAAGCAACATCTGAACCAACTGCCTATAATTACTCCTGGCAGATACTGGAGCACTTAGGCCAGCAGTAGATGCAACAGTGAAATAAATTTTTAAAGACATGCTGCAAACCACTTCAAGATGCTCAGCCCAGAAGCAAACATGTGTCCATAAGCCCAATCCACGGTTTATTTTACAGGATTTGTTCACTCTTGCATAGTAAAAGCCTGAGAAGAACGACAGCCCCAAGTAATCTGTCAGTTTAAAATTAAACATTTATTTGGGCTGCAATTCCAAAAACACTCGCCCCGAAGTTCCTGTCACAACTACTTAAGAGGAAGTGGGGTTGCATATCAGCTTAGGTTAAAAGAAACACTAATTCTGCACAAAACCAGTTATTTATTTATTCAAAAGAACCAACATTTTAAGATGATAATTTAACTGAGAAACACAGAATGGAGTAACAGAAGTAGCTAAGAATACACATAAAAACTTCCTAGCACATAACTAGTTTATTCAGTCTCTCCTGACACTATAAATTTATTTCTGCCATGATTCTTATAGCTGGGAACAGCTGTCCCCACAAGCAACCAATTCTCTCTGCATTCATCCTCCTATCCCAGTCACTCTTCCCAGGAAAAAAAGTGCCTCTTGTTTTTTTTGTTTTTTTTCCATATGTTCATATACATTCCTGAAGGAAAGGGACCGTTAACATTACAGAGCCTTTAAAATGTCATTGTTTTTGTACTATATTTAAGTACACTTAGAAAAAAATGAACCGACTTAAGCAAATGGTCTTCCAGGATAAGAAAGTAGAATGAAATACATGAAAATGAAATACATAAGAATGAAATACAAGATAATGAAATACAAGACCACCTTCCCAACAATGTGTCTGCTTATTACTTTTTAAAAATCCCCGAGATGACCGAGCCCTCTGCTCTACTTCCCTGGAATTTGTTTCGTAAGTGTTCTCCAGAGAAGAGCACTGGTGCTAAGTTTATTAAACTTCCTAACAAATCCCAGGCACCTCAGCAGAGAAGGAATCTGCCAAGTTACCAGTTCCTCACCGGAGCAGAGCCTGGCACTAGTGAGGAACACAGCCGTGTTGGAAGCTCCGGAGCCAAGCACGAGTAAATTCCAGCAGGTTCCTGGGGTGTGCTCTGTGCCAGCCCAGGAGCTGCTTGGGATCACAGGGCCATGACAAGGAGACAAAGCTGCAAAGGTGCCAGAAAGAGGAGCTGCACGAGAACAGGGGAAGCAGCGGTGGCAGCAGGACACCAGTGCCAGCAGCCCCTGTGTCACAGAGACGAGACTGGAGACTACATTTATGGAAATCTCCTGGGGATATGGAGGATTAAGCAAGTGTGTGAGTGATGTGCACGTCCCACCTGCCCAGGTCAGGTCACCTGAGCTCTGCCCTTCCACAGAATCACAGAATAAGCTGAGCTAGGAAAGGATACTCAAGGATCATCGAGTCCAACTCCTGGACCTGCACAGAACCCCAAGAGTCACACCAGGTGCCTGAGAGCACTGTCCAAATGCTCCCCCGAGCTCTGGCAGGTTTGGTTCTGTGACCCTTCCAGGGGAACTTGTTTCAGTGCCCAACCATCCTTCGGGGAAAAAACCTTTCTTACTATCCAACCTCAGCCTCCCTCGACACAAGTTCGGGCCATTCCCTCGCGTCCTGTCCCTCGGCAACACGAAGAAATCAGCGCGTGCCTCTCCTTTTCCCCTCACCAGGAAGCTGTATTTGAATTTTGCTATTTGAAGCACACGGGAGGGCGGCTGGGATAAAGGTGATCCAAGAGCACTGGGAGGATCCGTGTGCCCAGCCCAGCCCCGGGCAGCCTTCAGCGCCAGCCCCGGCACTGCGCACCCCCGGGCTGCCCGGCGGCTGCGAAGGGCAGCCCCGCTCGCACTGAGTGACAGCGGGAGTCACATACGGCCGTGCTATAGAGAAACGTCAGGAGGAGACAACTTGGGACAGCCAGAAGGGCGTAAATCCCATCGGCTACACGAAAAGCAGGCTCTGAGCTGATTCGGAGCGATGTGGCCGCTCAGCCCACGCACGGCCGGGGCGCGCCGCACGGGGCCCGCGGCTGCGGCGAGCGGCTCCCTGGGGAAGGAGGCGGCGCTGGTGATTTAACAACAACACGAACGCGAGACCTCCTTTTAGCGGCAGGATCCGAGCCCTAACGGAGGAGGACGGAATCCTCCGGGCGTCACGACTAACAGGGGGCAGGGACAGGGCCAAGGACAGGGGCAGCGGCGGGGGCGGGAGCCGCGCTGAGGCGGCGCGCGCCGCGCTCCCCT